>JBBPKN010000739.1:0-29959 GCA_038089275.1 Pulveroboletus cf. rosaemariae
CATTTCCAAGTCCCCAGCCCTATCATCCTTGTTCTTGTTTTGGAGAACCAACATCTAGTCATCCGTCATCCCATTTTCTTCGCAACATGGCAAAATCCTTTAAAGACATGCAAGAGGCTTTAAGGGAAACACAGGAAAGAATGACAAAGCAGAACACTACAACGCTCCCTTCATATACTATAGGGCAACAAGTTCTTCTTTCCACAAAAAATCTCAATCTCCCTTATCCATCGAAAAAGCTCACTAAAAGATGGATTGGCCCATTTACTATCATTGACGTCATACCCCATGCTGTTCGTTTACGACTCCCTTCTACAATGCGTATTCATCCCACCATCAACATATCACGCATTAAACCTTATTTGCCCTCCCTTCGAGGTCAGGATATTCTTACTCCTGATTCAATTATTGTCACAGAAGAAGGACACGAAGAGTATGAAGTCGATCATATTGTCGACTCACGCATTCATAAAGGAAAACTGGAATATCTTGTTCATTGGACAGGTTATGAAAATGCTGATCGGACTTGGCAAACAAAAGACGATCTGGCAAACTCTCCTGAACTTATTGAAGAATTCCACAAACTCCATCCATCAGCTCCTCATCGTCTGTTCACTGTTGACCTCTCAACTTTTTGCTTGCTGTTTAAGCCCTATGAAAATCACACTGAAACAAAGGCATTATTTGTGTCTCGTCTGGAATCCGAGACCTAAAAAGGGGGTAGTGTTATAGTCCGATTTTTCAAACTTTAATCACATGACCTTATCTTATCTTCTCCATGTGGTTATCTAATCTTTTATCTTATCAGGGCATGTGACGGGTCACATGACTGGTCTAGACCCAGGGCATAGGGTTAGCCTCATGCCTTCCAGCCCCTTTTCATTTCCGTCTTTCTTCCATTTTAGAAGCATCGCTCCTTTTCAGCCATTGGCTATTCTCACGAATGCTTCTCTTCTTTTTGATCGCCGTTCAGGGTCCATGAGAACTTTCCCATCAGGGTCTTGGTCCGTGCACCATACTGTAGCCTATATAAACTGTAGCATAGACATCTCAAGACTCCCCAGTCTTGAGCACTTGTACCTACTGTGCATTTGTGTTCACTCGTACTCCTCTATCATCATCATCTATCTTTTTTCTTGTGGCCGCTATCGAAGTCAGAAGCCCCTAGACTAGGGTCAAGAACGCTACCAGAAGATTACTGATTGTAACACTTGCTCAAGACTATATACTAGTCTCTGGGTATACAGAGAAGTTTTTTCAGACGTTATCAATGTGCAGAGAGTTCCCCTGGGGGCACGAAGAAAAGTTAACAGAGTTCATTGTTGAAGCATCACTAGGATTTGAAGATGATGAGTTCGGAAGACTATCGTTCCAGAGGAGATTTGACGATTTTGAAAGACAAACACAGAAGGATTTTGTGGCTCAGAAAGGAAGAGACCGGAAAGTAGCAGTTTCAGATCAGTTGAAGTCTCTTCGTCCCTCTCATACCCTTAAAACAGTAAACCGCATCCCACAGACACTAGCCCAGCGTGTCTGCCCCGTTTCGACATCTAGCAGAACATGACAGCTTGTCGGGATCGCCAGAGAACCCAGACATCGAGTTAGGGTCGATACTATTAGAACAGCCCAATCTCCCGTCCCCAGGCCCCATTCATAACCTCCCACTCTTCCAGCCCTTGATCCATACAACGACCTTTGGGAGTGGCAATATGGACAGTCGCAATATGATGAAACAACTGGCCGAAGAACTTTCCAGGATGGGAGCTTCGAGGAAAATCAGGGACCCGGGTACCTGGAATGGTGAAAAGTTGAAGTGGCGCAAGTGGTTTGCCCTGCTATCCATCTGGGTAGTAGAGCAAGAGTGGAAATCTAACAGGCAGCAATGCGCGGCTGTCTTGTCAAGATTAGATGGAAGGGCTGAAGGATTTGCGCAGATCACTTTAGAGAAGTACATCAACGCGGAAGGAGACTACGACGGCCAAGGTCTCAGAAAGGGAGACTCAGCATGGCCGGATTTTGCAGGGATTGCAATGGAAATGTGGTCTTACTTTAGGATTCAAGAAATGGCCCATGATGCCATGAAGAAGTTGGAAGATTTACAGCATGGAGCATCCATTGACGATTATTTTCAGGCATTCGAGGTGCTGAGAAAAGATGCAGGAGTCAGCTTTGAGCACGCTGCAAAGCTGCTTAGGGAACAAGTTCACTTTAGAATCTACCAACAAGCGGTAATGCAAGGAATCAAGGAAGATTTCTTTGATTTAGTAGAGCAGATGAGAACAATCGGAAGAGGCTTTGAGCGCATGGCGGTTGAGCGCTCGGCTCCCCGATTTCAAGGATGTTTTCCCCCACCACGAGGACCCCCCACAAACAACTTTACCCCTAATCCTCGATTCACACAAACTGGGATCCAACTGGGCAGAGGAGCCCCTATGGATGTAGATAGGCAAGGTGCGGTGACGGTGAACATGCTGGTCCGCACTTGCTTCAAATGTGGAAAACCGGGTCATTTAGCTAGGGACTGTCGCGGGCAGTATAACCCTGCAGCACCAAGGCCTTCCAATAACTTTGGAAGAAATCAACAGACGCAGCAAAGGCAGCAAGGGGCTCAGGCCCAATTCGTACAACCGGTAAGATTTGGAGAGTTTTCTCCACCGGACAAAGATGGGTGGCAATCGGCCGAACCTACAGGAATCAGGCCAGTTTATAACATGGCAGATGCTGCGAGATTCCAAGAGATCCCAGCAGCATCTTGGGGTAGTATGGAAGAAGCAAGGGCTTACTTCCAGGACTTATTTGAAATGGAGAAGAAGCAAAAGGAGGTGGGAAAAGGATAGGGGAACTTGATAAGCTAGAGTCAAGAGTCCCAGTATGCAAATCATTTTATCTTCCTGATTCATTTAATTTGTCTACAATGAAATGGAATTCATTTTCATCCATGACGGCGTCTCTCTCAAGCGTGGCCCCGGACATAGGGTGCTTAATTCCGTCTAAAGAAACTAATGGACAGTTATTTGCAATAGGAAGCAATGAACGACAAGATCTAGCAAAGTTATTTAACAGAAAACAAAGAGATGAATTAGGTGTAAGTGTTAAGATAGATGGGGAAGTAAGAGGAAAAGACGGTTTAAAAATGGAATCATGTGGTTTGACATTTGCTATCATTGACTCAGGTGCATCTGTAACATTTATAGATCAGAAGTTCATGTGGAAACATGGACTTCATGAAAAGAGTATGCCAAGACCACTAACAGTGTACAACGCTGATGGTACTGAAGGATCAATTGGAAAAATCACTAACTATGTTATTATTTATATAGCTATTAAAGGATCAAATGGAAAATGGCATCGGGAAAGAACAGTGGCCTATGTATCATCATTGGGACCTCTTGATCTTCTTATAGGATTTGATTGGTTCACAAGGCATAACCCGGAAATCGATTGGGTAAAAAAGACAATTAATTTCTCCAGATGCACAGCAGATTGTGAATCACATCTAATGACAAGAAAGGTTACCACAGAAGAACAAACGCAATTGCAAAAGGAGGTACCCAAAGAGTTGTGGGAATTTTTACCGGTATTTTCACAGCACGAATCCGAAAGAATGCCAACAAGAAAACCATGGGATCACGCCGTTGATTTAAAGGAAGACTTCATACCAAAGAAAGGACGCATTATTCCTCTTTCAAATGAAGAAATGAAGGAAGTGCGCGAATTTATTGATAAAGAAATGAAAAAGGGGTATATCAGATCATCAAAGTCCCCTCAAACGTCACCAGTCTTCTTTATCAGCAAAAAAGATGGTGGTAAACGAATGGTTATTGATTACAGATATCTTAACGAACACACCATAAAAAACAATTACCCCTTACCTCTTATTTCAACCCTTATTGACAGATTAAATGGCGTGGACATGTTTACAACCCTGGATCTACGATGGGGATACAATAACATCCGCATGAAAGAAGGAGATGAATGGAAAGGAGCTTTCACAACTCCTATTGGGGCATACGAACCAATGGTGATGTATTTTGGTATGTGTAACTCACCTGGAACTTTTCAGGCCATGGTCAATGACATTTTCCATGACATGTGGCAACACGTGGTCATTTACATTGATGATATTATGATTTTCACTCAAGGAAAGAACCGTAATCAACATCTGGAAATAGTCGCTGAAGTATTAAGACGTCTTCGCGAGCACGATCTTTTTCTCAAGCCTTCCAAATGCCACTTTGCACAAGATCAAGTGGATTATCTTGGAATGGTTGTTTCTAAAAAGGGAGTGCAAATGCAATTAAACAAGACCAGTGCAGTTCGCAATTGGCCAATTCCTAGAACCGTCAAGCAAGTTCAAGCATTTCTAGGTCTAGCCAATTATTATCGGCATTTTGTTCCAAATTTTGCAGATATAGCATGACCACTTAATTCACTCACCAAAAAAGATGTTAAATTTGAATGGACCACCTCCTGCATGACGGCCTTTGTTCGTCTCAAAGATATCCTTACATCCAAACCTCTCCTCTGTTATCCAGATTCCTCTAAACCCGTTTGTATTGAAACCGATGCTTCTGATGTCGCTATAGGAGCCGTTTTATCATATCAACAAGACGATGGTCTCTGGCGACCAGCCGCGTATATTTCTCATTCTTTGGATGCAGCTGAATTCAATTATCCCATCTATGACAAAGAACTCTTGGCTGTTATTTGCGCCCTACAAGATTGGCGTCATTATTTAATCAGAAGAAATTCTTTTGAAATTTGGACAGATCATAAAAATCTGGAGTACTGGAAATGACCACAAGACTTGTCTCCTCGTCAAGCGAGATGGCAAGCTACTCTCTCCGAATTCAATTTTCACATTTGCTATAAACCAGGATCTACCAACGGACGCGCCGATGCTTTATCTCGTCGGCAAGATCATTTTGAAAATAAACCTGCAATAAACAAACAAATCACTATGCTTCCACCTCATCGTTTCTCTCAACGTTTTATCTCTTTTTCTTCTTTTTTTTTCCATCGTGTACAACAAGCTTCTGGTGACCTACAACTTGCGGAACCATGGTGTTATAGTCCAGAAAGCAAGGTCTACGTCAACAGAAGAGAACAAGTATTTATTCCAGAATCATTACGATTAGAAGCGCTTAATCTTTTTCATTCTT
Source organism: Pulveroboletus cf. rosaemariae (assembly GCA_038089275.1). Classification (NCBI taxonomy): domain Eukaryota; kingdom Fungi; phylum Basidiomycota; class Agaricomycetes; order Boletales; family Boletaceae; genus Pulveroboletus; species Pulveroboletus cf. rosaemariae. The sequence continues at coordinate 5,163 of JBBPKN010000739.1, forward strand.
CACCGCTTGGGGGTCATTCTGGCCAAACTCGAACCAAGCAACTTATATCCAGATATTATTATTGGCCTGGACTCAAGGAAGATGTTGCCAATTTCGTCTCTCATTGCTCTACATGTGCAACATCCAAGGGTTCAGAAGCTATTATTCCTACTCAACCTCTTCCTTTGGCATCTACTCCATGGACAGATATTTCTGTTGATTTTATCACTGGACTTCCGGTTTCGAAAGGTTTTGATGCGATTATGGTGGTGGTGGACAGATTTTCCAAAGAAGTGGTTTTCATTCCCTGCTTATCATCTCTTTCTTCTTTTTATGTAGCCAAATTATTTAGGGACAATGTATGGTCGAGACATGGTCTCCCATCCTCCATTGTCTCGGATTGAGGACCTCAATTTGTGTCAGAATTTTCTAGGCAACTTAACGAAATCCTGCAGATCAAGCAGAAGATTTCCACAGCGTATTATCCTCGTATGGACGGGCAAACAGAAAGAATTAATAGGGAACTAGAACAGTATCTAAGGAATTTTATTGCTAAGCGACAAGAATCATGGGTTGACTGGATCAAACTCGCAGAATATCATCATAATAACTCTTATTCGACTTCTACCAAAACCTCTCCATTTGAAATTACCAAGACCTATCATCCTTGTTTTGGTTTTGAAGCACCAACATCTAGTCATCCGTCATCCCATTTTCTTCGCAACATGGCAAAATCCTTTAAAGACGTGCAAGAGGCTTTAACGGAAACACAGGAAAGAATGACAAAGCAGAACACTACAATGCTCCCTTCATATACTATAGGGCAACAAGTTCTTCTTTCCACAAAGAATCTCAATCTTCCTTATCCATCGAAAAAGCTCACTAAAAGATGGATTGGCCCATTCACCATCATTGACGTCATACCCCATGCTGTTCGTTTACGACTCCCTTCTACGATGTGTATTCATCCCACCATTAACATATCACGCATTAAACCTTATTTGCCATCCCTTCGAGGTCAGGATATTCTTACTCCTGATCCAATTATTGTCACAGAAGAAGGACACAAAGAGTATGAAGTCGATCATATTGTCGACTCATGCATTCGTAAAGGAAAGCTGGAATATCTTGTTCATTGGACAGGTTATGGGAATGCTGATCGGACTTGGCAAACAAAAGACAATCTGGCAAACTCTCCTGAACTTATTGAAGAATTCCACAAACTCCATTCATCAGCTCCTTGTCATCTGTTCACTGTTGATTTCTCAACTTTTCACTTGCTGTTTAAGCCCTATGAAAATCACACTGAAGCAAAGGCACTATTTGTGTCTCGTCTGGAATCTGAGACCTAAAAAGGGGGTAGTGTTATAGTCCAATTTTTCAAACTTTGATCATGTGACCTTATCTTATCTTCTCCACGTGGTTATCTAATCTTTTATCTTATCAGGGCACATGATGGGTCACATGACTGGTCTAGACCCAGGGCATAGGGTTAGCCTCATGTCTTCCAGCCCTTTTTCATTTCTGTCTTTCTTCCATTTTAGAAGCCTTGCTCCTTTTCAGCCATTGGCTATTCTCACGAGTGCTTCTCTTCTTTTTGATCACCATTCAGGGTCCATGGGAATTCTCCCATCAGGGTCTTGGTCCATGCGCCATATTGTAGCATATATAAACTGTAGCATAGATGTCTCAAGACTCCCCAGTCTTGAGCACTTGTACCTTCGTGCAGTGTATTCACTAGTACTCCTTTATTCTCATTATCACCTGCTTCTATCTTGATCTCTGTGGCCGCTATCAGAAGTTATCAGCAAGCCCCAGACTAGGGTTATCGACATTCAGTACCAGTTATCGATTATAACACTTGCTCAAGACTACAAATACTAGTCTTCAGGCGTCAGAGGAACACATGCGTAAAGAGTTTTTGTGGGGACACGAAGAGAAGTTATCAGAGTTTATCATCAAAGCATCTTTTGGATTTGAAGATGACGAGTTTGGGAGATTGTCTTTTCAGAGGAGATTTGATCAATTTGACGAACAGACCAGAAAGGATTTCACAGCAAGTAAAGGGAGAGATAGGAGGATAGCAGTTTCAGATCGTCTCAAGTCACTTTGCCCTTCAGCAGTTCTTAAAACAGTTAACCGTCGACCCACCACAGTAGCCCATTGTGTCCGCCCCGTTCAACCAGTATCGCAAACAAGACAGCTCGTTGAACTCGCCAGAGAACCAAGACATCGAGCTAGGTTCTATTCTCCTCGAGCAACCAACACTCCTGCAGCAGTCCCCCGACCCATCTCACCATCTCCCACTCTTCCAGCCCTCGACCCGTACAACGACCTTTGGGATAAGTGGAGCTATGGACTCTGGAGATATGATGAGGCAGCTGGCAGAAGAATTTTCCAAGATGGGAGGATTGAGAAAGATTAGGGATCCCGGGATGTGGAATGGGGACAAGACTAAGTGGCGCAAATGGTTTGCGCTGCTTTCAATTTGGGTTGTTGAACAAGAATGGAAAACTAATCGACAACAATGTGCAGCAGTCTTATCCCATCTCGAGGGAAGAGCAGAAGGGTTTGCCCAAATAACCCTAGAAAAATACATCAATGCCGAAGGAGAGTATGACAGTCAGGGTCTCAGAAAGGGAGACAATGCATGGCCCGACTTTGCAGGGATTGCTATGGAAATGCGGTCTTATTTTAGAATTCAGGAAATGGCACACAATGCCATGAAGAAATTGGAAAGTTTACGTCATGGAAACTCCATCGACGATTATCTTCAGGCTTTTGAAGTACTGAGGAAAGATGCAGGGGTAAGCTTCGAGCATGCAGCCAAGCTACTCAGGGAGCAGGTACACTATCGAGTGTATCAACAAGCAATCATGCAAGGCATCAAAGAAGACTTTTTTGACCTTGTAGAGCAGATGAGAACAATCGGGAGAGGCTTTGAGTGGATGGCAGTGGAACGCTCGGCTCCTTGATTCCAAGGACGTTTTCCCCTTCCTAGAAACCCCCCTTCCAATTTTACTCCCACTCCCAGATTTACGAATATGGGTATCCAACCAGGCAGGGGAGCCCCAATGGACGTTGACAGGCAAGGTGTGGCGACGGTGAATACGCTGGTCCGCACTTGCTTCAAATGTGGAAAACCAGGTCATTTAGCTTGGGACTGTCGCGGGCAGTATAACCCTGCAGCACCAAGGCCTTCCAATAACTTTGGAAGAAATCAACAATCACAGCAAAGGCAACAAGGGGCTCAGGCCCAATTCGTACAACCAGTAAGATTTGGAGAGTTTTCTCCACCGGACAAGAATGGGTGGCAATCGGCCGAGCCTACGGGTATCGGGCCGGTTTATAACATGGCAGATGCTGCGAGATTCCAAGAGATCCCAGCAGCATCTTGGGGTAGTATGGAGGAAGCAAGGGCTTACTTCCAGGACTTATTTGAAACAGAGAAGAAGCAGAAGGAGGCGGGAAAAGGATGAGGGAACCTGATAAGCTAGAGCCAGGATTCCCAGTATGTAACTCATTTTATTTTCCTGATTCTTTTAATTTGTCTACAATGAAATGGAATCGAGTTCCATCCGTGACGGCGTCTCGATCGAGCATGGCCCCAGATATAGGGTGCTTAATTCCGTCAGAAGAAACTAATGGACAATTAATTGCAATAGGAAGTGAAGAGAAACAAGATCTAGCAAAACTATTTAATAGAAAACAACGTGATGAACTAGGAGTAAGTGTAAAAATTGATGGGGAAGTACGCGGAAAAGAAGGATTAAAAATGGAATCATGTGGTTTGACTTTCGCTATTATTGACTCAGGAGCGTCCATAACATTTATAGATCAAAAGTTCGTATGGAAACACGGACTTCATGAAAAGAATATGCCAAGACCTCTAACAGTATTTAACGCTGATGGAACTGAAGGTTCCATTGGTAAGATTACTACTTATGTCATTATTTATATAGCTATTAAAGGACACAACGGAAGATGGCATCGGGAAAGAACCGTAGCCTATGTCTCCTCATTGGAACCATTAGACCTTCTTATAGGGTTTGATTGGTTTACCAGACATAATCCGGAAATTGATTGGGTAAAAAAGACGATTAATTTCTCTAGGTGCACAGCAGATTGCGATTCCCATATCATGGCAAGAAAGATAACAATGGAAGAACAAACTCAGTTGCAAAAAGAGGTTCCAAAAGAGTTATGGGAATTTTTACCAGTTTTTTCCCAACACGAATCGGAACAAATGCCAACCAGAAAACCTTGGGACCACGCAGTTGATTTAAAGGAAAGTTTTATTCCAAAAAAGGGTCGCATCATTCCTCTTTCAGATGAAGAAATGAAGGAAGTACGCGAATTTGTGGATAAAGAAACAAAAAAGGGGTATATCAGATCCTCTAAATCTCCACAGACATCCCCAGTATTCTTTATTGGGAAAAAAGATGGTGGAAAAAGAATGGTAATTGACTACCGCTATTTAAATGAACACACCATCAAGAACAATTATCCCTTACTGCTTATTTCTACGCTAATTGATAGGTTAAAAGGTGCAGATATGTTTACCACTCTGGACTTGCGATGGGGATACAACAATATTCGCATGAAGGAAGGTGATGAATAGAAGGGTGCTTTCACTACCCCTATCGGGGCATATGAACCTTTGGTAATGTATTTTGGAATGTGTAATTCACCCGGAACTTTTCAGGCGATGGTCAACAACATTTTCCATGACATGTGGCAACATGTTGTCATTTATATTGATGACATAATGATCTTTACCCAGAACAAAAATCGAAACCAGCATCTAGAAATTGTTGCCGAAGTTTTAGGTCGTCTTCGTGACCATGACCTATTTCTCAAACTGTCCAAGTGTCACTTTGCCCAAGATCAAGTCGATTATTTGGAAATGGTTGTATCTAAAAAGGGGGTGCAGATGCAACTCAACAAGACTAGCGCTGTTCGCAATTGGCCTATACCAAGAACTGTCAAGCAAGTTCAAGCCTTTTTAGGATTAGCGAATTATTATCGGCGATTTGTCCCCAACTTTGCTGATATTGCAAGACCCCTCAATTCCCTTACAAAGAAGGATGTTAAATTTGAATGGACATCTCAATGCATGACAGCTTTTGTCCGTCTCAAAGATATTCTTACCTCTGAACCCCTTCTATGTTATCCTGACTCATCACAACCTGTTCGCATTGAAACCGATGCTTCAGATGTCGCCACTGGAGCAGTTTTGTTGTACCAACAAGAAGATGGTCTGTGGCGACCAGCAGCATATATTTCTCATTCCTTGGATGCTGCTGAAATGAATTATCCTATCTATGACAAGGAACTCTTAGCAGTTATTCGGGCTCTTCAAGATTGGCGACATTACTTAATTGGTTGGGATTCTTTTGAAATTTGGACAGATCATAAGAATCTAGAATATTGGAAACGACCTCAGGATTTGTCTCCACAGCAAGCTCGCTGGCAGGCTACACTAGCCGAATTTAATTTTCAGATGTGTTACAAGCCTGGCCATACCAATGGTAGGGCGGATGCCTTATCTAGAAGGCAGGATCATTTGGAAAATAAACCCGAACCCAACAAACAAGTTGTTATGCTTCCCCCCTTTCGATTTTCTCAACGTTTTACTACTTTTTCTTCTTCTTTCTTTTCTCGTATTCAACAAGAATCAGTCGATCTACGACTTTCGGACCCATGGTGTTATAGTCCAGAGAGCAAGGTCTATCTGAACAGAAGAGAACAAATATTTATTCCAGAATCATTACGACTAGAAGCTCTTAATCTTTTCCATTCTTCTCTGCTTGGTGGTCATGCAGGACAAACATGCACCAAGCAACTTTTATCTCATTACTACTATTGGCCTGGACTCAAGGAAGACGTCGCAGATTTCATTTCTCATTGTTCAACATGCGCAACGTCTAAGGGTTCAGAAGCTATTATTCCAGTTCAACCTCTTCCTTTGGCATCTACTCCATGGACAGATATTTCTGTTGATTTTATCACTGGACTTCCGGTTTCAAAAGGTTTTGATGTGATTATGGTGGTTGTGGACAGATTCTCCAAAGAAGTGGTTTTCATTCCCTGCTTATCATCTCTTTCTTCTCTTTATGTAGCCAAATTATTTAGGGACAACGTATGGTCGAGACATGGTCTCCCATCCTCCATTGTCTCGGATTGAGGACCCCAATTTGTGTCAGAATTTTCTAGGCAGCTTAACGAAATCCTGCAGATCAAGCAGAAGATTTCCACAGCATATCATCCTCATACGGACGGGCAAACAGAAAGAATTAATAGGGAACTCGAACAGTATCTAAGGAATTTTATTGCTAAGCGACAAGAATCATGGGTTGACTGGATCAAACTCGCAGAATATCATCATAATAACTCTTATTCGACTTCTACCAAAACCTCTCCATTTGAAATTACCAAGACCTATCATCCTCGTTTTGGTTTTGAAGCACCGACATCTAGTCATCCGTCATCCCATTTTCTTCATGATATGGCAAAATCCTTTAAAGACGTGCAAGAGGCTTTAACGGAAACACAGGAAAGAATGACAAAGCAGAACACTACAATGCTCCCTTCATATACTATAGGGCAACAAGTTCTTCTTTCCACAAAGAATCTCAATCTTCCTTATCCATCGAAAAAGCTCACTAAAAGATGGATTGGCCCATTCACCATCATTGACGTCATACCCCATGCTGTTCGTTTACGACTCCCTTCTACGATGTGTATTCATCCCACCATTAACATATCACGCATTAAACCTTATTTGCCATCCCTTCGAGGTCAGGATATTCTTACTCCTGATCCAATTATTGTCACAGAAGAAGGACACAAAGAGTATGAAGTCGATCATATTGTCGACTCATGCATTCGTAAAGGAAAGCTGGAATATCTTGTTCATTGGACAGGTTATGGGAATGCTGATCGGACTTGGCAAACAAAAGACAATCTGGCAAACTCTCCTGAACTTATTGAAGAATTCCACAAACTCCATTCATCAGCTCCTTGTCATCTGTTCACTGTTGATTTCTCAACTTTTCACTTGCTGTTTAAGCCCTATGAAAATCACACTGAAGCAAAGGCACTATTTGTGTCTCGTCTGGAATCTGAGACCTAAAAAGGGGGTAGTGTTATAGTCCAATTTTTCAAACTTTGATCATGTGACCTTATCTTATCTTCTCCACGTGGTTATCTAATCTTTTATCTTATCAGGGCACATGATGGGTCACATGACTGGTCTAGACCCAGGGCATAGGGTTAGCCTCATGTCTTCCAGCCCTTTTTCATTTCCGTCTTTCTTCCATTTTAGAAGCCTCGCTCCTTTTCAGCCATTGGCTATTCTCACGAGTGCTTCTCTTCTTTTTGATCGCCGTTCAGGGTCCATGGGAATTCTCCCATCAGGGTCTTGGTCCGTGCGCCATATTGTAGCATATATAAACTGTAGCATAGATGTCTCAAGACTCCCCAGTCTTGAGCACTTGTACCTTCGTGCAGTGTATTCACTAGTACTCCTTTATTCTCATTATCACCTGCTTCTATCTTGATCTCTGTGGCCGCTATCAGAAGTTATCAGCAAGCCCCAGACTAGGGTTATCGACATTCAGTACCAGTTATCGATTATAACACCTAGGTTTCCCCAGTCTTGTATACTTGAGCCTTAGCTTTCACAAGTTCACTTGACTCTCTACTGCTTTGCCTAGTTCTGTAGCCTCTAGTTCAAAGGCTTCACTTAGTAGCTTTCAGCAGCCAGCACATACAAAGATACCAGAAAACAGTTCAAACTAAGATAACATTTTACTTGTGCAAGACTACTTACTCTGTTTGTGTCCTCAGAAGTTATATGCTCATTAGAAGAAGTTACTTATGGGGCCATGAAGAGATCTTGAAGGATTTGGTCAGTAAGGCCATACTAGAATTTTCAGATGACAAGTTAGAGAGAAAGTTATTTCAGAAGAGATTCAATGACTTTAATAGACAGACAGGAAAGAACTTTCAGGCTAAAAAGGCTAGAAATAGGAAAGTTGCTACTACAGATCATTTATGCTCACTTTACCCTTCTTTGGTACTTAGAAAGCTAAGAGGATTTTATAGCATTTGCATTTCCCCTTAAATTCACTGCTTATTAGTCCATAAATGTGTTGGCTCTAGTAAAAGAGTATAAAAAAGAGGTCAGGATAGAATGCTTTCAGTCCAGCCCAGACTGTTATGAAGTGACACTGCAGCATCAGAACTGGTCACATGACATTATATGATCATGCACAAGAAACCCCTTTTTTGGCTTAACCCTAGTCTGTGGTTTCTATTTTTTAAAAGTATTTATTATTATCCTTTTCCAGCAGTGGTCATGTGACAGTTAGTCACCTGACATGGATCTTCCCATAATCTTCCCTGAAACTGCCCTCCATTCTTATTTCCATAGATCTTATCTAGATTGGATCTAGATCTGGATTTAATCTAAGATACATTTGTAGCAGATCTGTAGATTGAATCTCATTTGTGGCAGAGATCCCCATCCCCATGGGTGCAGCACCTCTGATCCTGCACTTTCATTCTATTACTTTTCTTCCATTCTCCCACATTTGCATGGCCTCCTGCCATACTCCTTTATTTTTGCTTTATGCTTTTCCCTTATGTATTTATGCCCAGAGTTTGGGGCATTTCCTGATTAGTAGCACATGTATTAGTCAGCAGTAGTCCTTAAATAATATATAAGGGTAAGGATATAGAAAACTAGCTTCCTAGTCTTTGTTACTTGAGCCTTGGACTTTTATAGGTGATTCTTGGGGATTATCTCTCTAAGATATAGCTAGAGCTTGTCCCTTCACAGTTATGAATGATTTATCCTTTCCTTCATTCATGCCTAGTTAGAGCCACTAGACTCAAAAGCTTACTCAGTAGAAAAAGTACCTCAAGATAGGGTTAGGGTTAGAATAAATCATGCCATCCAGCAGTAGCAGAAGCTCTCATACAAAGAATGCATATTATAGACATTAAAGAATTCATTCATTAATTTCTATTTACTTCAACCCAGAATAAGCCAAGATCAAGCACACATAGGTAATCAAGCAATCTATTCTGGCTATGGACATTATTACCTTTTCAGCCTAAAATAGCAAAGGAAAAAGTTGCTGATTTATTAAAAAAATTAAAAGAAGGTTTGGGAAAAAAGGTAGCTGATCTAGGGAAATAAAATGGTAATAGGAAGAAGTGAAGGTTGTGGTGGGAAAAGATAAGGACCTGGAAAAGATCTGTCATATCCCATAATTCTGACCTAATTCTAATCTAATTCTGATTCAACTTGTGCCTGGTCTACATATCTATTAGGTTACTCTAGCCTAACTCTTTCTTATATAACTCTGATCCTCCATTACCACTCCACCTTACTCCAGCTATTCTTGCACTTTTTATACCCAGTTATTAGTACATGCTTCTCCAACCTTTCATTGTTATAGTTTATTTTTTCAATTTTTAATCACATGACTTTATCTTATCTTTCCACATGGTTATCTAATCTTTTATCTTATCAGGTCATGTGATGGGTCACATGACAGGTCTAGACTCAGGGCATAGGGTTAGCCTCATGCCTTACACCTGTTCTTTATTTCTGTTGTTCTTTTATTTTAGAAGCATTGCTCCTTTTTAGCCATTGGCTATTCTCACAATTGCTTCTCTTCTTTTTGATGGTGCCTCAGGATCCATGGGAATTCTCCCATCAGGGTCTTGGTCTGTGCACTTTTCTGGACTGTATAAATACTATAGCCTTAGCATATCTTAAGCCCCAGTCTTAAGCATTTGTATTTTACTGCAAGTGGACTCACTAAAGGCTCCTATATCACTCTTGCTTTACTTCTCCTCATACCAACATTGACCTTGCTAAGCCCTTAATTAGGGTTAGAGCTTATTGCTGATTACATTGACAATGCCATTGTAACACTTGCTCAAGACTACCATACTAGTCAAGGGTGCATATTGCAGAAAACATTTTTAATAAAGAAAGAATACTCATGGGGACACTGTTATAAATGTTTCAATGTACTCTGGAGTGGATGGGGCTTGGCTTCACCTTATGTGGTGTGCCCTTATGCTAGTACTAAGTGCCCCAATTTATGGAGGGGTTGGAAACTATTAGAGGTCCAGGATCAGCTATAGGGCTTTTTCCCAACAAAAGGTATGATGTCAAGTCATGGAGTAAGTTGAGGGACTTAGGGTAGGATATGACATCAAGTTGTGAGGCAGAAGGGGTCTGGGGAGAATCATAACATCATATTATGGTTGATATTCAAACTGAAGTACAAGATACAGAACTCCAGTACTTATACCTCAGAGAGGCAGATTATCTAAGGAGGGAATGGAGATATGAAAGGAGTTATTTCTTAAGCGAAGCAGGTGCCAATGCATCTTGGATACAAATGGAGATGTTAGAGGAGACAATATCAAATAATGTCAAACTGAAACTAAGTGATGACAGGGAGAAGCATGGCACAAAGGAACAGGAACAGAAAGTGAGGTTGAAGGAACAACAGAGTTGTATCAGAATGGTACGGAGTTAGCATAGGTAAAGTTGTACTCATTCATCAGGTAGAAAAAGACAGAGGTAAAGGGAACTAGGAAACATGCAGCTTAAAGCCTAAAAACAACCAGAGTTGCATTGGAGACATAGCAGAGTTGGCCTGTTGGCACAGGATGTGACAAACACAAGGAACAATTAAAAGAGTTTATATTTGAGGCAGTACTTGGGTTTGAAGATAATGAGTTTGGCAGACAGTCATTTCAATGAAGATTTGATGCTTTTGATGAATAGACTAGAAAAGACTTCACTGCTAAATGAGGCAGAAACAGGAAGGTCACATCATCAGATAGGCTAAGAACTTTTAGGCCTTTATCTTCCCTTAAATCAGTTTCATGACATCCCCAGACAATAGCCCAATCTGTCAAACTTTGACCCATATGCCAGCTCATCCAATGAACCAGAGTCAATCAAACTAGGTTCAATTCTCTCACAACAGCAGCCCATCCCAGATCCTGTTCAGCAACCCTGGTATACACCAATCCCTTACCAATGCCCCCAGTGCTGCTCCCAGCCTACAATTCCTACTACAAGTGGGATGAATATGAGTGGGGATCTTGGAGATTTGATTTGGCAACTGGCCAAAGAACTTACCAGGATGGAAGAACAGAAGAAGATAGCAGATCCTGGTAAATGGGGAGGTAATAAGAAGAAGTGGAGGAAGTGGTTCATTTCTCTACAGAATTAGGTGAATGAACAAAGATGGAGGAACAACAAGGAATTGACAGCTGCTGTGCTATCAAGGTTAGAAGGAAGAGTGAAAGGATTTGTGCAGCTAACACTGGAAAGATACAGAGATGGGAAAGAAGAATACAGATTAGCTGCAGATGGAAGTAGGGAAAAGATGGGACTGGCAGCATGGCCAGATTTCAAGGGTATTTCCTTGGAGCTCAGGAATTACTTTCATATCAACAAGCTCACACATGAATCTCTAAAGAAGCTTGAAGGTCTTCACTATACTTTGTCAATTGATGAATACCTTCAAGATTTCAAGGTTCTTAGGAGAGAAGCAGATATAAGTGATGATCATGCACTGAAGTTAATGAGAGAGCAGGTCCAATACAAAGTATATCAACAGGCCTGCATGCAAGGAATCAAGGAGGATTATATCCTCTTTGTGGAGCAGTGCAGAAACATAGGAAGGTCATTTGAAAAAATAAACATAGAATGACCAGCTCCTTGATTTGCTCCAAGATATCAAGCTCCTTGTTACTCCCCATCCAATCAATATTGACCTCCTTATATTTCTCCTCAATTAAATCAGCCTTGATTCACAGCAGTAGGCACTCAACCTGGGCATGGTGCATCCATGGAGATAGACCAACAGGCAGCAATGCAGATCTGCACCTGTTTCAAATGTGGAAAACCAGGGCATATGGCAAAAGATTGTCATGGGGTTTTTAACCCAGCAGCACTATAGCCCTCAAACAATTTTGGTAAAGGTCCCCAGCTTTAAGGGCAGAATCAGAGGCAACAAGGAACACAGGCACAGTATGTTTAGCCTGTTAGGTTTTCAAAGTTCACTTCATCAGATGCAAATGGTTGGCAAATGGCAGAACTGGTTTCTATTGGGCTGGTATATAACATGGCAGATGCAGCATGATTCCAAGAGATTCTGGCAGCATCATGGGAAAGTATGGATGAAGCCCATACTTACTTCCAAGATGTCTTTGAGACAGAATGGAAGCAAAAGGAGGCAGTGGAAAAAGTCTAAGGAATTCTATTAGGTTAGAAATGAAACTTCCAGTATGCAAATTTTTTTTTTCTTTTTGTTTTAATGTTCATACAATGAAATGGAATCAAGTTATTTCTTCTGTGATGGCATCTTGATCAAGCATGGCCCTAGACATAGGGTGCTTAATTCCATCTGATAATATTAATGGACATTTATTTGCAATAGGAAGTAAAGAACAACAAGATCTAGCCAAGTTATTTAATCAAAAAGAAAGAGATGAACTTGGTGTAAGTGTGAAAATTGATGGGGAAGTTAGGGGAAAAAACAGGTTGAAAATGGAATCATGTGGACTAATCTTTGCAATAGTAGATTCTGGCACATCAGTAACATTTATAGATCAAAAGTTTGTTTGGAAACATGGTTTGTATGAGAAGAATATGCCAAAATCTTTAACTGTGTATAATGCTGATGAAACAGAGGGTAATATTGGAAAAATTGCTCACTATGTTATTATTTATATAGCTATAAAAGGAAAAAATGGAAAATGGCACAGAGAGCATATTAATGCTTATATTTCTTCTTTAGGGACCTTAGATCTTTTAATAGGATACAATTGGTTTGCAAGACACAATCTGGAAATTGATTGGGTTAAGAAAACTATTGACTTTCCTAGGTGTTTAGCAGATTGTGAAACACATCTCATATTAAGAAGGGTAACTGAGGAAGAACAATTTCAACTCAAGAAAGAAGTGCCAAAGGAGTTATGGGAATTTATTCCTATATTCTCACAACATGAATCAGAATGTATGCTGATCCGAAAACCTTGGGATCATGCAGTGGAGTTAAAGGAAAACTTCATACCAAAGAAAGATTGTATTATTCCTCTTTCAAATAAAGAAATGAAGGAAGTACATGAGTTTGTGGATAAAAAAATGAAAAAAGGATATATCTGATCATCTAAATCTCCACAGACATCCCCTGTCTTTTTTATCAGCAAGAAAGATGAAGGAAAAAGAATGATAATCAATTACAGGTACCTAAACAAGTATACCATAAAAAACAATTATTCTTTACCCTTGATATCAACACTAATTGATAGGTTAAACAGAGCTAATATGTTCACCACTCTAGATTTGTGATGGGGATATAATAACATTTGCATGAAAGATGGTAATGAATGAAAAGGGGCATTTACAACACTGATAGGGGCTTTTGAGCCTCTGGTAATGTATTTCAGAATGTGCAACTTCCCAAGTATCTTTTAGGCAATGGTTAACAATATTTTCCACAGTATGTGGAAACATGTGGTGATCTATATTGACAATATTATGATTTTTACAAAGAACAAAAATTAAAACCAACATTTGGAAATTGTTGCAGAAGTTTTGGGTTGTCTTTATGACCACAACCTCTTCTTAAAGCCATCAAAGTGTCATTTTGCTCAGGAACAGGTAGATTATCTGGGCATGATTGTATCTAAAAAGGGGGTACAGATGCAATTTAACAAAACAAGCACAGTCCAAAACTGGCCTATTTCAAGAATGGTTAAACAAGTTCAGGCTTTTCTAGGATTAGCAAACTATTATCAAAGATTTGTTCCTAACTTTGCTAATATTGCAAGACCCCTCAACTCCCTCACAAGAAAAGATATCAAGTTTGAATGGACATCAGTTTGCATGGCAGCTTTTGTTCATTTAAAAGAAATCCTCACTTCCAAACCTCTCTTGTGTTATCCTGATTCCTCTAAACCCATACAACTTAAAACAGATGCCTCAGATGTTGCCATCAGAGCAGTTCTTTCATATCAACAAGATGATGGTCTCTGGTGACCTGCAGTATATGTTTCCCACTCTTTGGATACTACAGAATTAAACTATCCCATCTACAACAAAGAGTTATTGGCAGTCATTTGTGCTCTTTATGATTGGCAACACTATTTAATTGGGCAAGATTCCTTTGAGATCTGGACAGATTACAAAAATCTGGAATATTGGAAAAAACTGCAGGATCTGTCTCCATGGCAAGCTAGATGGCAAGCCACATTGGCAGAATTTAATTTCAAGATGTGTTACAAACTGGGTTCCACTAATGAAAGAGCAGATGCTCTTTCCAGAAGACAAGACCATTTTAAAAACAAACTGGAACCAAATAAACAAATCATTATGCTTCCTTCTCACATTTTTCAACAAGTTGTTTCTCTTTTCTCTTTTTTCTTTTCACATGTACAACAATCATCAGTGGACTTACATCTTCCTTTCCTCTGGTGTTATAGTTCAGAAAACAAAGTCTATTTAAATGAAAGAAAACAAATATTTATTCCAGAAGATTTGCACATAGAAGCTCTTAATCTTTTTTACTCTTCTTCTTTAGGTGGTCATGCTGGGCAGAACCATACTAAACAACTTTTATCTAGATATTATTATTGGCCAGGTCTCAATGAAGATGTTGTATTTTTCATTTCACACTGTTCTACATGTGCCACATCCAAGGAATCTGAAGCCATTATACCAGTTTGCCCTCTTCCTATGGCACCTTCTCCATGGGAAGACATTTCTGTTGATTTTATTACTGGATTTCCAACATCAAAAGGTTTTGATGCTATCATGGTGGTAGTTGATCAGTTTTCAAAAGAAGTTGTTTTCATTTTATGTTTCTCTTCTCTTTCTTCCCTTTATGTTGCAGAATTATTTAGAGATTATGTCTGGTCTAGACATGGACTTCCTTCCTCCATAGTTTCAGATCACAGCCCTTAATTTATCTTGGAATTCACAAAATAGCTTAACAAGATACTTCAGATCAAGCAGAAGATCTCTATAGCCTATCATCCCAGAATGGATGGTCAAACAGAATGGATCAATAGGGAACTGGAACAGTATTTGTGTAACTTTATTGAAAAATGACAGGAATTTTGGGCAGATTGGTTAAAGATTGTGGAATACCATCACAACAATTCATATTCTACCTCAACTCAGATGTCTCCTTTTGAAATCACAAAAACCTATCATCCTCATCTGGGTTTTGAAGCTCCTACTGCAATCAATCCATTCTTCCATTTTTTTAGAGATATGTTCAAATCTTTCAAGAAAGTAAAGAAAGCATTAGAAGCAACAAAGATGAGAATGGAAAAGCAAAACAAAAATGACCTCCCTTAGTATCAGAAAGGTCAACAAGTACTGCTATTCACAAAAAATCTCATGCTTCTGTATCCTTCCTAGAAATTGTTCAAGAAGTGGATTGGTCCTTTTATGGTTCTAGAAGTCATTTCTCACACAGTTTAGCTTAAACTGCCTTCCATGATGCAAATTCATCCTACTGTTAATATATCACACATCAAATCATATTTACCATCACTTCAAGGTCAAGACATTCTCACTCTGGATCCTATCATTATTACAGAAGAAGGTTATGAAGAATATGAAGTTAATCATATAGTGGACTCTCATATTAAAGGTGGAAAGCTGGAATATCTGGTTCATTGGACAGGTTATGGGGAAAATAATCACACTTGGCAAACAAAAGACAATTTAACTAATTTCCCTGAACTTATTGAAGAATTCCACAAGCTTCATTCCTCTGCACCTCATTGTCTTTTTACTATTGACCTCTCTTCCTTCCAATCTCTGTTCAAACCTTATGAAAACCATAATGACACTGTATCTTTAGCTGTGTTTTATCTGGAATCTGAGACCTAAAAAGAGAGTAGTGTTATAGTTCACTTTTTCAATTTTTAATCACATGACTTTATCTTATCTTTTCACATGGTTATCTAATCTTTTATCTTATCAGGTCACATGATGGGTCACATGACAGGTCTAGACTCAAGGCATAGGGTTAGTCTCATGCCTTACACCTGTTCTTCATTTCTGTTGTTCTTCCATTTTAGAAGCATTACTCCTTTTCAGCCATTGACTATTCTTACAATTGCTTCTCTTTTTTTTGATGGTGCCTCAGGATTCATGGGAATTCTCCCATCAGGGTCTTGGTCCATGCACTTTTCTGAACTGTATAAATACTATAGCCTTAGCATATCTCAAGCCCCAGTCTTGAGCATTTGTATTTTACTGCAAGTGGACTCACTAAAGGCTCCTATATCACTCTTGCTTTACTTCTCCTCATACCAAAATAGACCTTGCTAAGCCCTTGATTAGAGTTAGAGCTTATTGCTGATTACATTGACAATGCCACCATAATATTCATCACCTCCACTCTAGTTCCAACCTTAGCCCTGTCTCTAGCTCAGTTAAGTAGCTTATCTTAGCCCTTACTTTGTTTTCTCTGAACCACTCTACCACAACTCCATACTTAATCCTGTTTCACTCTCTGTTCCTATCCCTGTTCCTGTTTCCCTTTTGCTTCTTCCTGCCATTCTTTAGTTTTAGTCTGACATGATTGAATGTTGTCTTTCCTGACATCTCTATTTATCTTTTAGATACTTAGGCACCTGTTTTACTTCTGAGATTACACCTGTCTTATTTTGCTATACTTTAGATAGTTCTACCCCCAAGATATAAGTACTATAGTCCTGTATCTTGTACCTTAGTATAAATATCAACAAAAATACCCCATCTTGATTTTGACCTTACTCTGACTGAGCTATCCAGCTCACTCTCTGACCCTCCGGATTATTCTGAAGTACCTTCAGATCTGCCTAAGGCCCTACTCTCATTATAACTAGGCTTGATGCTCCTTGTCCTGCCTATCTCTTCTATTGAGTGCTGAGACTGCTCTTTCCTTTCTATATCTGACCTCTCTATAAATTAGGATACTGCAAAGTGCAAGGGCACACCACATAAGGTGAAGCTAAGTCTCATTCAATCAATGAACCTTTTTCAATCTTTTCCAGAAACTATTATGGTGTTGAACTTTGTATGATGCTTTCTAACCCTAAGTAGCCTGCCTTGAGAGGATGTAATGAATTTGGTGTTGGATTTGGATTGAATAGAAGGTAGAGGATGGAATGGTACTCAGAATAGCAAGGCCTGAGGAGCTATCACACTAGTATCCAAAGAAAGCCCTTTATTAGAGAGCTAACTAGAAATATAATAAAGGAAAGAATACAAGTGATTAAGGCTGGGGGCCTTGTACTGAATCTCACTACATATTTATACCTTTACCTAGCATGCACAGACTATCTCTGGGGCAAAGGAAAATATTAAATATAAAAGTAGGGCATAGAGCATGCTGACTAAGAATATGACCAAGTGGGCCATGTGAAGAAGGAATGTATTAGGAAGAGGCTATATAGAATGGAAGATAAGAGTTCAGGGTAAGTGGAGATTAAACCATGCCCTTAGCCTTGAGGTCAAGGAGATTTCATTTAAAGATCTGCCATAATTGCATCTGACCCTCATCTAAATCAAGATTAGATTCATCAGAGATTTGATTGGGAGATACATCTATTATCTGAAATGCTAGATCTAACCATAAGCTATGTTCAAACCCAAGAGGACTCTAAATATAATGACTTAACCATATTTTAGGGTTTATTCTTGTTTGGCATAGAAGTCTCATGATTATGTGCTTGATCATGTGATACTTGTGCTTTCAAACTTGTTATTCATAACAGAAACCTCCAGACTTTTCCAGAAGCCTCTAAAGTTTATGCCTCTACAATAAGAGTTTTGTTCTTATAGCAAATGAGTATAGTTTTGATAGTATATTTATACTTACACTTGTGCTTCTCATGCCATTATATCACATAAGGATTGGCTTAGACTGTTTCTTAACCCTTGACTCCAACTTACCTACATGGGTTGTGAAACACCTTCTTGATGTGAACTGATAAAAATGCTTCTGAGGCCTGAGGGCACTCTAATACTACTGATAAGCAAGGCTTTTAAACTAGAGCCAAGAAACTAGGCAAGAGATAATAGACAAGAAACAAGAGGCTTGGACTTGTGAAAGCAGAGAGCTAAAGTGTGCAAAACTGGGATTTAGCCAGGCTTGCACCTCTTCTTTATATGGGCTACAAAAGTGCACACAGACCATGTACAATGGACTGGCCCTAAACTAGTGTATAGTAAGCTATCCAATAGCAATAAAGGAGTAAGAACCTAGAAATACATGTGGATAACATGAGGCAAATGATGTTATGATCCAGACCAGTCTAGATCTGTAACAATGTGAAGTCATGAAAGTGTGAAGTTGTGAAGGTGTGAAGTTGTGAAGTTGTGAAGTTGTCACATGATGTGACAATGTGAAGATGTCATATCCCATGTCAACAGGTCAACTCCACTATGTCTTTAGTGCAACTTCAGTTGCTTTCATACTATAAGCTATATATTTCCTGATTTCCTTTACCTCTGTCCCTTTCTATCTAATGTTGATTACAACTTTACCTATGTTAACTCTGCACCATTTCAATACAACTCCATAGTTCCTCCATTCTCACTTCCTGTTTCTGTTCCTTTCTTTCTTACCTTTTTCTGTCATCACTTAGTTTCAGTTTGACATTACTTGATGTTGTCTCCCTTGACATCTCCATTCATATCCAGGATGCATTGGTACCTGCTTTGCTTATGAGACAACTTCTTTCATATCTCCATTTCCTCCTTAGATAATCTGCCTCTTGAAGATATAAGTACTGTAGCTCTGTATCTTGTACCTCAGTTTGAATATCAACCATAACACAACATTACAATCCTTCTTGACCCTCTCCTGCCTTATGACTTACTTCACAACTTGACATCATACCTCTTGGTGGGAAAGCCCTGTGGCTTATTCTGGACCTCTGACAGCTTCTGATATCTCCATAAATCAGAGTATCTGGTACTAGCATAAGGGCACACCACATAAGGTAAAGCCAAGCCCTGTCCACTCCAGAGTTATCTGGAGTACCCCTGGAGTATGTCACAGTTTTATAACAGAAGAGTTGCAAGGGTGATCAGAAAATGATGAAAATGAAATAAAATTATAACAGGTTGTGTTATGATTTTTCTTTTCTTTCCTTGCTCTCTTTGTTCTCTTGTCTCAGCTTCTGCTCTTCATGTATCTTGGGTGCTTTCTTATTTACCCTTTACTCTAGACTTCCACTTTTCTCATGCCCTAGCACAGCCTAGGCCACTCTCTTGTTATACCCTTTGTCCAGCTGTTCTATCTTTTGATCAGCTGACTTATAATCATTCTATTACTTTTTATCTGTTTCTACATGGATAACTTACTCATCATTCATCAGCATGATTACCTAGTTGTCTCTGCTTGAATCTTATTAGTTGTACTATAAAGTAGTGTATTTCAGAATCCCTTTTTTCTTATGCTACTTCTACCTTGTAATTCCTTGCATACTCCTTATCCTTGTATCTAGTATTAGAAATCCATCTTGCTATCAGCCCAAGCTGTCTCTGGTTTAAAGTCCAGTCATTCTAGCATCTGACTTAAGGCACAACCCTGCATTTGTCATCTATTCACTTATCTTAAGGCTTACACTTATAGAGCCTCTCCTTGTTCTTACCAGCAAGATCTACATTAGTTCCTATCTGGGCCTAGTGTAACAGGTTGTGCACATGAGGGTAACTTCTTGGAACCTTCAGAATATCTGGATGTTCCTGGAATCTAGATCAATTCCTTATACTAACCATCAGGTTATGACTACTTACAACTTTATTATGACTTTATGTTCTTTGAGTACCCCTGACCCTAGCATTTTCCCCTGTTCACTACTCTGAATCCTTCAGAGCAGTTCCAACTCTCTTACACCAAGTAGTGCCACCAGTTCTTATGGACCCTCAAATGCAGTTTCAAGATTATGGTTATTTACCCATGAGTGCCACTTTCTCCTGTCTCATAGTTCTCTTTTAGCAGCTGACTCTGGTCCTCTGACACTTCATTGTCATCTGGTAATCCTTGATGGAAAACCACTCCATGTTACTCTGGAATATCTCTAACCACCTTCTGCCTAGATCTTGTTATTGCAGTCTAAGCATTCCCCTAGCTGTTTTCCCAGCCTTCTTTTTGACAAGTTACTCAATGATTATTATTAGGTTGTTATCACTTGCTTGCATCTGTTCTCTACTTCTAGGTGATCCATTTTTGGCAGTTAGTCCTAATTCTTCAAGAACTTGCTTTCAAAAGTGACAAGTTTACTAATCCTGAGCTCCTTGTTTCTCTGACCTTGGATACCAGCACCTTTATGCACTTCCAATCATTACAATCCCCCATTTGGGTTTCTAGTCCTGCTTAGGATTTGAAAGCCCCAACACTCTGATCTTTCTTCACCTCTTTCCACTTTCCTTCAATTTCTCTCCTTTTCTATTATAGTATACTTTTTCAAATTTTGATCATGTGACCTTATCTTATCTTTAACACATGGTTATCTAATCTTTAATCTTATCTAGGCACATGACAGGTCACATGACAGGTCTAGGCCCAGGGCATAGGGTTAGCCTCATATCTTATGCCTGTTTTTCATTTCTGTTCTTCTATGCTTCTTTTTCATTTTAGAAGCCTTGCTTCTTTTTAGCCATTGGCTATTTTCACAAGTGCTTCTCTTCTTTTTAATGGTGCATTAGGGTCTGTGGGAGAATTCCCATCAGGGTCTTGATCTATGCACTTTCCTATAGCATATAAATACTGTAGCCCTATCATCTCAAGATCTCCAGTCTTGAGTACTTGTATTATCTAGTATAGTGTTTACTCATATATTCTTTTGCTTTACTTTCACCACATTTCAACTTCAACATTGTAGCTCTTGATTAGGGTTTATTCATGTACTTTATTTACTATTCATAACATTTTCCTTAGTTTTTGCCTCTTATGCTCAAGCTATCAGACCTCTACATATCCTACATAGACTGTTGAATTCACTCTAATCAATGCCTAGTATCACCCTCTGCTGGATGGTTTGTGTTTACTGATTCTAGGACACCACTAACTTACCCACTGTGATTTGTTGACTCTGAGTATTAAGTAGTACCTCATATGTTCACTAGATAACACATGCCAGCACCCTGTACACACTTCATAGCTCTGTATTACTCTGGTCTTAGCTAACTCTGACCCTGAACCACAGCTCTCTTCATCTTTTCCTGGTAGTTATGCCCTATTATCTTGAGCACAGTGGTCTATTGCATTACTCTGCCCTTAGTGGTAGGCCAGTTTCATCTGCTAATATATCTTCCAGGAAAATATCTCTATTTGACTCTAACTCTTCCTGAGCTTGCAGTATTTGACCCCTTTGTTCTGTTTCATGTTCCCTTGTACCCTCTGTTATGAAGTGACACTTCAGCATCAGAACTAATCACATAACAACACATAATCATGCACAAGGAACCCTAAATTCAGCTTAACTCTAGTCTATGATCTATTTTTATTTAGAGTATTTATTATTTCTTTCCCTAGCAGTGGTCATGTGACCATCAGTCACCTGACATATATCTTCCCAGGATCTTCCCAGGATTTGCCCAGTTTTCTTATCTCTATGGATCTTATTTTAGATCAGATCTGAATCTGAACCTAGTCCCTAGATACATCTGTGGCAGAGATCACCAACCTTATGGTGCAAGCACCTCTGACCCTGCACTTCCATTCCATAGCTTCTCTTCCATTCTTCCATATCTGCATGGCCTTTTATTATACTTTTTTATCTCTGCTCCATGCACTCTTCTCATGTATTTATATCTAGAGTTTAGGGCATTCTTGATTAGGTAGCACATGTACTTAGTCAGCAGCTCCATAGACAATATATAAGGGGCAAGAATGTAAGAGCTGGCTTCCCAGTCTTTATCACTTGAGCCTTGGGCTTTTCCAAGTGATTTCTTGAGAATTCTTCCTTAAGACCTGGGCAGGGCTTGTTTCTTTCCATCCTTGACTAGGCTCATTACCTTTCTTTTCACTTGCCTAGTTAGGGCCACTAGCACAAAAGCCCACAGGTAGCAAGATCAAGGCATTCTCTAGGGTTAGGATCAGAACTATTATCCTTTTCCTTCTTTTTTTAAATTCTAGATTTAGAGCATATCAAGGAAATGGCATTTTACTCCTGCCATTTGTTCCCTTATCCTTATATCTCTTGAAATATACTCTCTACCAATCCAACAAGCTCTCAGAAACACTTACTCACTTTCTCTGCACACCACTGCATTTATTCACACCTGACTGCACATGCCCACAATATTTTGCTCTCCCCAGGAGCCTCTGCCTCTACTTTGTTGCCCCAGAAAGATTATTGTTTCTTTATAGTTATGTTATGATTATTCTTTACCCTCTTGCAGCTTAATACTGAAATTTGTTTCCCTTCCTTTGTTGTTTTTCCCTGTTAGTATCTGCTTGGATTTTTCCTCTTGTTTCTGTCCCTGCTCCAGATCCCCTGTCTGGGATCTCTCCAACTCTTTTTCTTAGGACTTTTCCCTGCTTTCAGTGGCATTGTCTTAATAATATACCCTGCCCCTCTGACTCTTTTGAGTGCTTTTTGTATCCTCTGCCCCTATTTTGGGAAAACCTTGTTTCTCAGAACTTTCTCTGAACCTTCCTGTTTTATCTAACTTATGCCCTGGGAATCCCATGCTTTTCAGGTCTTGTTTTCTAACAACTCCATTTTCACTTGTGGGTTTTCCCTTACTTTCTCTGATATGTTGTCTTGAAACCTGTTCTTTTATTTCCTTGGGTATTCTGCTGTTTCTAGGACATTTCTGCTCTTTCTGCATCTTCTGGGAATTCTCTTTATTTTTTGGAACTTTCTTCAAATCCCTCCATTTTCTCTGACTTCTGCTCTGAGAATTCCTTGATATTCCAGCCTGGTTTCCTGATAACTCCATTCCTGCTCATGGTCCTTACTCTTTACTTTTTCTAATATGTTATCTGGAAACCTGTTCTTGTCATATCCTGTACCTCTGATCCAATTCTGACCCTATCTCAACCTGGCTTATAATTGGTCCTTGTACCTAGTAAGCTACTCTAGCCCTCTGACTCCCCTTCAGGCAACTCTGGCCCTCCATCACCATTCCAGTCCACACCAGCTATGCATGTATGCTTCCCACCCCTCCATCAGTATATATGCTCCCCCAGCCCTTTGCTCCTGCTCTGCCCTATTCCATTTTCAGTCTATCTCTGTTCCAGTTAAGTACTACCTTAGTTCCATTTTGTCATCTCCAGACCATCTGTCACATCCTGTGCCAATGGGTCAACTCTGCTATGTCTCTGGTGCAACTCTGGTTGCTTTCATGCTTTAAGCTGTGTATTTCCTAGTTCCCTTTACCTTTGTTTTTTTCTATCTAACAATTGTTTTCAACTTACTCCATATCATTCTGATACAACTCCATAGTGCCTCTGATCTCACTTTCTATTCCTGTTTCTTTCTGCCTTGCTTTTCCCTGTTATCATTTAATTTTGGTCTGACATTATTTGATGTTGTCTTCTCTGACATCTCCATTCATATCCAGGATGCATTGGCACCTGCTTTACTTAAGACAACTCCTTTCATATCTCTGTTCCCTCCTTAGATAATCTGCCTCTCTGAAATACAAGTATGGTAGCTCTGTACCTTGTACTTCAGTTTGAATATCAACCATAACACAATGTTATGATCCCCTCAGACCCCCTCCTGCCTCACAACTTGATGTCATACCCTACCCTAAGTCTCACAACTTACTCCATGACTTGATGTTATATCTTTTGTTGGGAAAAGCCCTATGGCCTGTCCTGGACCTCTGATAGTTTCTGACCCCTCCATAAATCAGGGCACCTGATACTAGCATAAGGGTGCACCACATAAGGTAAAGCCAAGCCCCATTCACTCCAGAGTTATCCAGAGTACCCCTAGAGTATGTTGCAACTTTATAACAGTATATTCAAACTCCCACTTGTGCTGGTACTGCTATCATGTCTATCTGTGTAACTAGAGCTCACTCTCACACTGTCCTTGATCAGTTCAAGAGTTTCTCTGCCCACTGCACCCCAGGCTTGGCCTCACAGACTCCTGCTCCCTCCCCCTCTTCCATACCTAGTGCTCTAGTTGATGAAGCCCCTGATGGTTCCAAGATTCTCCAACCTCCCCACACCCCTGACAATTGTGGTGCCCAGCCAGGAGTACCAGATGAATCTGGAGATGACCCCTCTGATGGGTATTCCAATATTCTGGAGAATGACCCTGAACCTTTTCCAGACCCAGAACCTATTCCCATTTACTATAATGCTATCACTGATCTCACTAGCACCATTTGTGGATTAGCTCGCTTTTCCTGTCATATCCCTGAAACATCACAGCATACTAAAGTATGTGAACCAGACCAGTTTGATGGAACTAACCCCTGGAAGCTCCGCATTTTTCTGGTGCAATGTGAATTAAACTTCCAGGATTATCCCAAAGCCTTTGCCAATGACCAAGCCAAGGTCACTTATGCTCAGTCCTACCTTAAGGGCATGGTATTGGAATGGTTTGAGCCTGACCTTCTTCTTACTGAAGACCCTAACTTCTGCCCTTTGTGGATGGACAATTATAAGGAGTTTGTTCAGGAACTCCAGACCAACTTCAGACCCCATGACCCAGTTGGAGATGCAGAGCACCAGCTAGACCAGTTGACTATAAAGGATGGTCAACAAATCAACAAATATGTAGTTGAGTTTAAC
>JBBPKN010000740.1:0-29894 GCA_038089275.1 Pulveroboletus cf. rosaemariae
TCTATGCTAACTCCATATTATTCCAATACAACTCTGTTGTTCCCCTGATCTTACTTCCTGTTCCTGTTTCTTTCTGCCTTACCTCTTTCTGTCATTATTTAGTTTTCAGTTTGACATTATTTAATGTTGTCTCCTCTAACATCTCCATTTGTATCCAGAATGCATTGGCACCTGCTTTGCTTATGAGACAACTTCTTTCATATCTCCATTCCCTCCTTAGATAATCTGCCTCTTTAAGGTATAAGTATGGTAGCTTTGTATTTTATACTTCAGTTTGAATATTGACCATAACATGACATTACAATCCTCCTTGACCCCCTTCTATTTTACAACTTGACATTATATCCTATACTAAGTCCCAGGACTTACTTTATGACTTGACATCATATCTCTTGTTGGAAAAGCCCTATGGCCTATCCCAGACCTCTGACAGTTCCCAACCCCTCCATAAATTGAGGCACCCAATACTAGCATAAGAATACACCACATAAGGTGAAGTCAAGCCCTGTCCACTCCAGAGTTATCTGGAGTATTCCTGGAGTACATTGCAACTTTATAACACACAGGAGGTACATTTCTGATGGGTGTTAGCATTAGGGAAGGAAATAAGGAGGTCATCTATATAGATGACAAATCATCCTTCAATGATCATGTTATGGAAGAAATCATTCATAAAATGCTAAAATGTGGTGGGTAAGTTGTTTAATTCAAAGAATATCACCATTTATTCAAAAATCCCCTTGTGGGTGATGAAGATGGCTTTCCATTGGTGTTTATCTCAGATACAAATGTTGTTATAGTCCTATCTGACATCAAATTTAGTGAAAAGCTTCACATCTCAGAGCTTGTCTATAAGGTCAGAAATGAGGATAAGAGAGTAGGCATTACAAATGGTATGTTCATTCAGGTACCTATAGTCTTGGCAAGGATGGAGTTTACCATCCATTTTCTTAACAAAGAAAAAAAAATGAAGCTTGAGGGAGTTTGAAGGTCAGATTTTTCTGGCATGGAGGTTTTCTTTCAGAAAGTCCTCTGTGGCTTGTTGCTCTGGGAAAATAAGGGGTATACCTTACCAATCTTTGTGATAAACATATTCTTCAGATTAATCTCATAATTATATGGGTAAGAGAGTAGAAAATGATTGAGTCTTCAGGATATCAGAAAAGATGGAAGAAAACTGGGAGTATTCAGGGGGGAGCATTATCTTGGATTTGGCCTTTTCAGCCTCAATAGCCAGTTCAGTAGAAGTGGTGAGCTTAGCTACAGTAATCTTAGAAAGATAGGATGAGTGGCAATCTAGAATCCTGCTTGAGTGGCAATTGTAGAGCAAGTTACTAATCAATTGCTCTGGAGTAACATAGTTCAGGTAGCAGACAAGAAGTTCATCATGGGAAATAATAATGTCATCAAGGAGTCCATCAAACCATGGTTTATGGATGGAGTTGACATGGTAGGTGATTGCATCCAAGGTGGTAGAATCTGAAATGGTAAGTGTGTTGGCTATCCAGTCAATGGTGGGATTTGTGGCTTGGATCCACAGGAGTTCAAGGATGATATTCTCCTTACCACATGTGATAACATAGCAGGAGACCAGAAGAATGAAGTATTCAATACATAGGAGAAGGTTGCAAGTTCTGGTGATCTTGTCCTTTTTATTTTCAAAATGATCCATATTGCAAATAACAATGGATTTCAAAAGTTTCATGGTGGGTAACTGGTGCTTTTTGATGAAGTCCCAGTCAATGCAGTTGATCTATGCTCCACTGTTGATAAGAGAATGGATGGCTATAACTTTCTTGGCATAAGATGCAGGGAAAACTTGTATCAGAATACACATGGATTTTTTTAAAGCAGATACAAGTACAGGTGCACAAGACAAGGAAGAAGTACCTTGTGTAGAGGAGGTATTCCATTCTAAAAACCCAAATCACTAACCTTCTTTCTTAGCTTTTCTTTCTTTAACTCAACTCTAGCCACCCCATTATCAGATTTATCATTACTAACCTCCTTAATCTTTGTTGTCAGTTCTTTGGCAGATACCATCTTGATGTGAGGGGTTTCCTTGGCAGGGGTGGGGGTGGTGATTGTGGTGGAAGCAGGGAAAGCTGTGCAGTTAGTTGCAGAGTGGCTGGATTTCTGGCATCTGAAATAGAGTTTGTTCTTAATACAGTGTGCTTATACTGCATAAGTCAGTTAGCCTCATTTCATGGCATCTATGTCCATTGCATTGGAGTTCTTTTCTGGCTTGAAGGATATAGTTGGAATTATAAAGGTTCATATAAAGGCACAAGGATTCTTTTGTTGTTGCTCCATAAAACAGGTGTGCTCTATGATGCCATGAAAGTGAGCAGCTTTGAAATACCACTAAGTATTGATTGTAGATGTTATATTCCAGACCTCCAACCCAAATTCTGACCCCATTCTGACCTGGCTTACAATTGGTCTTTATATCTAGTAAGCCACTCTAGCCTTCTGACTTCCCTCCAGGCAACTCCAGCCCTCCATCACCATTCCTGTTATGAAGTGACACTCCAGCACTAGAACTAGTCATGTGACATCATGTGATCGTGCACAAGACACCCCATTTTAAGCTTAATCCTAATCTGTGGTCTGTTTCCTTTAAGAGTATTTATTATTCCTTTTCCTAGCAGTGGTCATGTGATCATCAGTCACCTGACATGGATCTTCCCAGGATCTTCCCGGAAACTGCCCTCCATCTTATCTCCATGAATCTCATCTGATCTGGATCTGGATCTGAATCTGGATCTGGACCCTAGATATATCTATGGCAGATCTACAGATTGGATCTCATCTGTGGCAGAGATCTCCATCCTCATGATGCAAGCACCTCTGACCCTGCATTTCATTTCCTAAGATACTTCTCTTCCATTCTCCCACATCTGCATGGCCTCCTGCCATACTTTTAATCTCTGCTCCATGCTTTTCCCTCATTCCTTTCTTATCTATTAACCCAGGGTTCAGGGCATTCCCTGATTAGGTAGCACATGTACTTAGTCAGCATGGTCCATGTGCAGGATCCTCTAATATATAAAGGCAAGGGTAGACAAGCTGGGATTTCCCAGTCTTGCTCACTTGAGTCTTGGTTTTGGGTTCAGTCTTACTAGCATAGGCATTAGTCTATTGCTCCTTTGACTCTCAGCCTATCCTCACTCGCTTATAAGTGCCTTGGCTCTCACTTTCATCTCACCACACCTAGTTCCTGGCCACTAGCACAAAAGCCAAATAGCAAGATTAGGAAGGCACTCCCCAAGAATTAGGGTTAGGAAGGTTAATACATTAAGAGTTGTGTTTCAATTCCAGTCTTCCCCAGCTATGCATGTATACTTCCTGCCCCTTAGTGTTATATGCTCTCCCAGGCTTCCACTTCCACTCTGCCCCATTCTGCTTCTAGTCTATCTCTGCTCCAGTTAAGTACTACCCTAGTCATCTCTGAACTATCCCAGTATAACTCTGTTACCATTCCCAGTCTCAGTTACTGTTACCATCATTGTTACTATTTCTGTTCCATTTCTGTTCCTTGCTTTCCCCTGTGTCATCCTGTTACCCTTCAGTTTTAGTCTGACATAATTGGACATTGTCTTCCCTGACATCTCCATTCATTTCCTAGATATCTAGACATCTGCTTTACTTCTGAGTTTGCACTTGTCTCACTTCATTACACTTCTAGATAGTTCTGCCTCTCTGAGATATAAGTACTGTAGTTTTGTATCTTGTACCTCAGTACGAATATCAACAAAAACAACAAAAACACCCTCTTGTTATCATCCTCACTCTGCTTGAGCCCTTGAGCTCACTCTAACCCTCCAGGTTACTCCAGAGTACCTCTGAGGCTATATGACATCCTTAAAGGAGTCATAAGGCCTCACCTCCATGACTAGGCTTGACTTCCCTTGTTCTGCCTGTCTCTCCTGTTGAGCATAGAGACAGCCTTCTTACCCACCTTTGTGTCATATCCTGGA
The DNA here is from genome assembly GCA_038089275.1 of Pulveroboletus cf. rosaemariae. NCBI lineage: Eukaryota > Fungi > Basidiomycota > Agaricomycetes > Boletales > Boletaceae > Pulveroboletus > Pulveroboletus cf. rosaemariae. The sequence continues at coordinate 3,981 of JBBPKN010000740.1, forward strand.
CCTCCAACCTAGACTCTGACCCCATCCCGACCTGGCTTGCAATTGATCTTCACACCTATCTTCCCCAGCTACACATGTGTACTCCCACCCCTCAGCATTAAATGCTCCCCCAGACTTCCATGCCCACTCTGCCCATCCCACTTCCAGTCTATCTCTGCTCCAGTTAAGTATTACCTTAGTTTCCCTTCGTCATCTCTGGACCTTCTCGCTATAACTCCATTATCATTCCTGCTCAGCCACCATTACCATCATTGTTACTATTCCCATTCTGTTCCTGTTCCTAGCTCTCCCCTGTTTCATCCTGTCACCTTTCAGTTTCAGTCTGACATGATTGGACATTGTCTCTCAACATCTCCATTCGTTTCCTAGATATCTAGACATCTGCTTTGCTTCTGAGCCTGCACCTGTCTCATTTCATTACACTCCTAGATAGTTCTGCTTCTCTAAGGTATAAGTACTGTAGTCCTGTATCTTGTACCTTAGCATGAATATCGACAAAAACACCAGAACCCTCTTGTTGTTGTCCTCACACTGCATGAGCCCTTGGGCTCACTCCAACCCTCCAGGTTACCCCAGAATACCTCCAAGACTATGCAATATTCTCAAAGGAGTCATAAAGCCTCACCCCCATGACTGGCCTTGTCACCCACCCCAACACCTATGTAAATTGGGACAACAGAGAAGTGCAAGGGTGCACCCCATAAGGTGAAGCTGAGTCCTGTTCAACCATTGAAACCCTTCCCAGATATCCCTGAAATTCCCCAGAGCATCCGGAGTTCTGATCTACCTCCAGCATCAAGGTTTTCAATTACAAGAGAAACTGGTTAAAAGTATACTCATCTCAGTATAGGTTTTAACAGTTTCTTTGAGAAGAATGGAAAGTTTTAACACTCTGACATCTATGTAAATCAGGACACAAGGTGAAGCTGAGTTCTGTTCAACCATTAAAACCCTTCCTAGATTCCCCTGGAGCCCTCTAGAGCCCTCTGGAGTTCTGACCTATCTTCAGCATCAAGAATTTCATTCAAAAAGGAACCAGTTAAAAGTATACTTGTCTTGATATAGATTTTAACAGTCTTCTTTTATTGGAATGAAAGTTTTAACAGTATATTTGTACTCCTACTTGCACTTCACTTGCCTTTACTTCAGAATCGGCCTTCACTATCTCTTAACACTTAACTCTGAATTACCTGCAAACTTGGTGTACTCACAGGTAATCCCTCCAAGATCTCTGGAACTTCATTCCATCCCTTGCATCATCTGTCAGGATATAACCCCCAACAACACTGTTATGACCTCACACTCTTCTGGGCATTTGACCCCTAAGTTAATCTAGTCCTCATGGCACAAGCCCCTTATAGCCTCTAATATTCTGAGTTGCTCCAAGTCACTCTAACAATTCTATGATGTTAGTCACTGGCCCCTGTTGCTCCCCTGGCATTCCTCTATTCCTGACTCTGGGCTCTCCAGAACAGCTGTGATTTCCTACTATCATACAGCATCACCAGCTCTTATGGATCCTCAAATGCAGCTTAGATTATGGTTCCCTACCCATGAGCACCACTCCCTCTGTTTTTCCCATTCTTTTCCAGCAAGCTGACTCCAGTTTTCTGGCACTTTGTTGTTACCTGGTAATCCTCAATGGAAAACCATTCCATGTCACTCCAGACTATTCCAACCACTTTCTCATGCCTAGATCTAGCCATCGCAGTCTAAGCATCCTCCAGCCACCTTCCAGCCCCTTTTTGACAAGTCACTCCAGGATTATCAATAGGCAGTCATCAATCTCTGGCATCTGTTCTCTACTTTTAGGTAATCCATTTCTGGCTGTCAGTCCTAGCCTTTTGAGATTCATTCTCCTAAGCATGACAAGTCTATTAAACCTGTACCCCTTGTCTCCCCAACCTCTGGCACCATCCTTTCATGCACTTCTGATCATTATGACCCCTATTGGGTACCTTGTCCTATTTCGGATTTGAAAGCCCCAATACTCCAACCTTTCCACCCACTTCTGCTTCTTCCAATGCCTCACCATCTCTTTCGAGTTCACCTCTTCTGCTCAAGCTATCGGACCTCCACAAACCCTACAAAGACTGTTGGCTTCACTCTGTCAATGCCTAGCATCACCCTCTGCTGGATGATTTGTGTTTACTAATTCTAGGACACCACTAACTCACCTACTGTGGTCTGTTGACCCTGGATATTGAGTAGTACCTTGTCTATTCACTGGACAACACATGCCAGCATCCTGCACATCCCTGTAGCTCCATACCACTCTGGTCTTAGCTAACTCTGATCTCAAATCATAGCTCTGTTGTCATAATCTGGTAGTTATGACTCTGTCACCTAAGTGTGCAGTCATTTCTGCATCACTCTGCTCTCTGTAGCAGGCCAGTTTTATCTGTTGAGACACCTACCAGAAAGACACCTCCATTTGCCTCCAACCTTCTCTGAACTTGTAGTATTAGACCCTTTATTCTTCTTTGCCAGTGGCACCTCTGCCACCTGTTTTCTTATCCTTGCAGCTAAGGTATACCCACCTTGCTAACCAACCAGGCTTCAGAAGCACCACCCCTCTTCCTCTGCACTTCACCACACTCTCCATGTTTCATCTCACACACCAAAAAGTCTCTTGCCCCCTCTGGGCATCTCTATCCATTTCTGCCTCCCCAAAAGGTTCACACTTCTGTTATGACTGCATTGCAATTACCCTTTCCTTCTCTACTTGCAGTTATTTGAGTGTTGTTTTGGTTCACTATGGTTCTCTGCTTGAATTTCTTCTGTATGGTGCTACATTTGTTTTATGCACCACCTCCCTATAATCCTGTGCTGTTGGCACCCTCTGTCCCCTTATAGGAGACCTGTTTGGCAGAATTGTCTCTACACCTCTCTGTCTCTTGCCTGAGAAATCCTTGCTCTTTGGACATGGTTTCTGATAACTCCATTCCCACTTGTGGGTATTTCCTTCTTGTTACATTCGGCTTTCCCAACTAAGACGGTGACACTTGTCCTGATGTTTGGGCTGGTGACTCCACGGTTATGATAAGGCTTGCTGGTTCTAACCCTAAAGTAGGGGCTGGCTTGATGCTATGGTCGATGATAGAGAATAAAGAGTGACAGCAATTGATAAAAAATGTTCAAGCCAGGAGTAATGAGTAGCGACTTGATTACCCTTCAATGATACAAGGTATGATACAAGTGCTCAAGACTGGGGTCTCAAGTCTTTGGACACTACTGTATAAATACTAATTCCAAGTGCGCACAGACCAGGTCCAGGGCAAAGGGAATCTCTAAATATGGAAATAGGGCATAGGGCGTGCTTACTGAGAGTATAACCAAACAGGCCATGCGGAAAGGGGATGTATCAACATGAGGAGGTGGGAGAATGGAAGGGAAGGGGTTCTAAATATAAATAGCCGGTCAGGGTCAGCGGAGATCAAACCATGCCCTCAACCATGAGGCCGAGGAGATCTCATCTAGAGTTCTGCCATGATCAGATCTGACCCTCTTCTGGATCGAGATCAGATTCATCGGAGATCCGATCAGGAGATGCAATCTGTCATCTGAGATGCTAGATCCAACCATAAGCTGTGCTCCCAACCATAAGGCAATAGAATATTAAATAAGAGTTGCTTAACCATAACCTAGGGTTTGTCTTGTTTTGGCAATGAAGTCCCACGGTCACATGCTTGTCAGGTGACTGCACGATAGCGTTTGTAACACTATCCCCTCTTTAAGGGTGAGACTCCGGATCACCAATGCCTTGTGCCTTTTCATATAAGGTCTTGATACCCATCATCGGTGTAGGTCTTGTGAATAAATCTAGAAATACAGAGAAAAGAAAAGAAAAGAAAAACGCGAAAAATATTATTCTTAAATAGTTGCTCTTCGTTGACTTCGTTGACTCGTCTAACTCGTCTTCCTTCGAGCTGCCTAGAAGAGGGGGGAATGTTCACTACGTTCACCTATACTCTACTATCCCCTCTTCAGATTTCTTCGTCCCGAAGAAATACACATTGACTTGACTGATGCGATTTGGAAATGAAATGACAGATCGGAAAAAAAATCCGACGATTTAAACGATTTGCAACCAATATCTTCCTTGTTCTTCATAAATATCTGGTATGTTTCAACCAGGCTCATAAATAGCCAGTAGTTTAAGGACATTACAGTCCACCTGTACAAATACAATCAAAATAGTTTTAAGTCTTCATGGACTAAGGGTTTCATAGGATAACCCATAACACCAAAACAGTTTATAGTCGTGCTTAGGACCATACAATAGTTTAAGGACATCTCGGTCCGATCCTTGAAAAACTTCTTTCTTGAAACTCTTTCGAATAACTTCAGATCATTGCTTCGCCCCTGGGTATAGAGAAACTCTCTGCAGCTACTGAAACCACCATCACTTCCTGCAGGGAATGGATCAAGTGGCCAGATGGCGAATCTTCGCTGAAAACTTAGCAACTTTCTTATCTTCCTCGATTAAGCTTCGCAATTGAAATTCTTGTAAGCGGATCCTTGTTGACTACTAATCATCTTCCATTGTTGAATACTTGTGCTCTTTGATATCCCATGGAAACACTGAATGACGCTGCGATTTCTTCAACTTTGTACTTGACAACTTTCATCCTAGAGATTACTTTTGATAACGCAGATGTAGAACTGCTAAATTCCTGGATAAAAACTTCTATCATTGTGATAAGTTCTCGGTCCTGTTTCGATCAAGCACATAGGGCTCTATTTCGATCAACTTCATTAAAGACTCTCAATTTTGACAACCAGAATCTTCATCCAGAAACTTCCTTTTAGTTTTATATCATTTCAGATACGACGTTCTTCAAATGTCTTCGTTTAGACTTGACCGTTTCTCTTCATGTCCACGGCTTGAATACTAATCTGATAAAACCAAATCTTGAACTTGACATCATCCCCTCTTCAGGGGTGACCTTTCTAGCGAATAGACTTCTTTCTTATAAATCTTCATATGGTGTTCTCGATGGAATAAACCACCCAAGTTTCCTGCTAGAAATTCTCCTGTTCTGTTCTTGACTCGATTTCTGATATCTGCAAATAAAACCTAGAATCCACCAAGAGTGAACCATCAAATATCCTCCAAGTCTTCTATGAATGGTTATGCTCCACTTGTCATTATCATCGATCTTCTTGGCTTCTTCTAAATTCTTCTTCACAGATTACGATTTGCTCTTTTCTGTGTCTACTCAGATTTTAACCCTTTTGTCTGCTTACTAAGAGACTTCCTTGACTTTCAATTACTACCTTTCTACTCATGAGAGCCGAGGCTCAATCACTTTCGTCTGAGTTCATCTACTAGCTAGTTTAATGTCATTTCGGACCCTTGATATCTGAAAACACAAAATCTTGACTAGACCAGAGTAAATCATCGCATATCTTCCTAGATCTTCACAGTACGGCTGGTTACGCATCGAGGTAATATCCCTAGTCATGTTCATCGATCTTCTGAATCCAATCTTGATCTTGTTTTCCAAATAAAGCGCTGCATAGTTTAATGACATCGCGGTCCTACCTAGTTTATGGACATCGCGGTCCATTCATCTATGGCAAAAACTTAATCTTCCAGAAAGCTCCTTGGTCTTATTTCGATCATCCTAGAGGGAACTCTTTCGATCAACTTCATCAAATAACTTCCTTTTGACATCATGCGTTCTTGCTTCCAGATTACTTTAGTTTTAGAACTTCTCGGTTCACCTGTTTGACCTGTTCAACCAACGGTTATGAGACACCATAAAACTCCAAGACGGTTGTTGACCCTAAAAGGTTTGACGATACCAGTAAACGATAATCGATCTGTAGACAAAACTTCAAACAGCAGCGAAAGCCTAAAAGCTTTGCCCAAGACCTAAAACGAGCGGTGTGATTTGTAACTCCATTGAGCTCCGATTAAATGATAGACTTCAGTTCGTGACATTCTTCAACGTTGTTTCATCCTTCCAGAGGACTACTCCAGAGGTTACTGCTTTTCCAAAAAGACCACGAAAGATGCTAGAGCACATCACCAAGAGGGTTTTACTCGTTCTACCCACAACGTGCCTAGGATTTCCTTTCATATATTTCTTCCTGTAAATTCCAAATGAATGACTTCCAGTTCGTGACAATTTCTGGCCTTATGACAGTTTTGGCTTCATCGCTTTCCTATGTTCTGCGGCCTCAAAGACTGGGGTTATACAACACCCGAAAACAAAGGGAGAGGGGGAAAGAAGAGGCAGTTTAAGGATATACCTGAGATCCTAACGATACAAAAGGTACCGAGGCCTTTTAGTGATGTGCCCATATCTGACGACGCACAAAGGGCACCGAGGTCTTGTCAAGTGACCTACTCCCTTACGAACCAGTTTCCCTGTGTCTGAAACCTTTTAACGACATGCTTAGGTCAACTAACAGTTTTAGAACGTATTAAGGTCCATGAGCCACACCCACATACACACGAGGGTTTCTCAGGATTACCCACAACTCCGTAACAGTTTAAGGACATGCTAAGGTCCACAGACAGCCTCCCATCCAAGAGACTGAAGTAGTTTTACGACTTGCTCAGGTCCCTAGACAGTTTAAGGACTTATCAAGGTCCATGAGGCTACCGGTTCGAACGGCATGAATCCACCTGTCTAGCAGTTTAACCGACTTGCTGAGGTCCCAAGCCTTTCCTATTTCTTTTAAATCTTTTTCTAGTAATGACATGGAATCTCAAAAAGAATGAGGACTCCACCGAGTACGTTTTCTTCTGATGCCCGAAGACCAGTATTGGTAGTCTTGAGCAAGTGTTACGTTCGGCTTTCCCAACTAAGACGGTGACACTTGTCCTGATGTTCAGGCCGGTGACTCCACGGTTACAATAAGGCTTGCTGGTTCTAACCCTAAAGTAGGGGCTGGCTTGATGCTATGGTCAATGATAGAGAATAAAGAGTGACAGCAATTGATAAAAAATGTTCAAGCCAGGAGTAATAAGTAGCGACTTGATTACCCTTCAATGATACAAGGTATGATACAAGTGCTCAAGACTGGGGTCTCAAGTCTTTGGACACTACTGTATAAATACTAATTCCAAGTGCGCACAGACCAGGTCCAGGGCAAAGGGAATCTCTAAATATGGAAATAGGGCATAGGGCGTGCTTACTGAGAGTATGACCAAACGGGCCATGTGGAAAGGGGATGTATCAACATGAGGAGGTGGGAGAATGGAAGGGAAGGGGTTCTAAATATAAATAGCCGGTCAGGGTCAGCAGAGATCAAACCATGCCCTCAACCATGAGGCCGAGGAGATCTCATCTAGAGTTCTGCCACGATCAGATCTGACCCTCTTCTGGATCGAGATCAGATTCATCGGAGATCCGATCAGAAGATGCAATCTGTCATCTGAGATGCTAGATCCAACCATAAGCTGTGCTCCCAACCATAAGACAATAGAATATTAAATAAGAGTTGCTTAACCATAACCTAGGGTTTGTCTTGTTTTGGCAATGAAGTCCCATGGTCATGTGCTTGTCAGGTGACTGCACGATAGCGTTTGTAACACTTCTTTTCTGAATGTTATCTCAGGACCTGTCCTTCTGTTTTCCCTGGATATTCTTTTCCCAGTAGATCTTCTGCTCTTCTGTGTCTTCTGGGAATTCTTTTGTTCTGGGTATCCCTTCCTTGGCAACAATTCTGCTCTTCTGTATCTCCTGGGAATACTGCTCATTTCTTCAGAACACTTCCAAATCCCTCCATTGTTTGCCTTGGGAATTCCTTGTTCTTTCAGCCTTGTTCTGATGACTCCATTTCTCTTTGCCTTCCATTTCTGTTCCTTCTGACCTGTCATCCAGAACTTGTCCTTTCATTTTCCCTGGGTTCTTCTTCTTCTTTGGGGATATTTCTGCTCTTTCTACATCCCCTGAGACCTCTCCATTCCTGTGCCTGTCTTTTTGATTGGCCTTTCCTTCTGGCCTCCCTCCCATCTTTCTGGATCCTTCCAGACCATTTCTGTTTCATACCTTGCACTGCCCCTGGCCCCTTTATTTTCTATCTCCTAGTCAACAATGGGACATCAATCTTGAGGAGGGGATGGCATCTAGTGACTACACTGGGAACCGCTGCTCACATCTAGCAATCCAGTCCCCCTGCACTCTTGTCCTTTTCTCCATTCCCACTTGCCTCTCCAGTTTCTCTCCAGTCCCTTTCACCACAGTGCCCAGGCCACCTGGTCAACTGTCTACCTCTTCATGCAATGACCAGATGTGATCTGTGCTGATTGCCCCCTCTGACCACCCTTACCACTCATGCAGTGACTAATCCCTATCTAGTTGACTGTACCCATCCCCAATTGTTTCCAATTGTCTCCATCTTTCTTTTGAGTAGCTCACCTCCCTTCCCTTATTGCTGCACATAGACAATGTGCAATTCAATCAGTATACTGACATTGGTGTATACAGAAGGTGAGACCAGCAAGCAACTCTCAGCAGAACATCCACTCCTCCAGGTCCTCTCCAACTGCCACTTCACCATCCTCCCACTTGGCCTTAGCCTCAAGATTGACAGGGATGACCCTTGGTTCCCCTGCCACAATGTACCCAGCCTGACAATCTTCTGCCAGCTTGATCTTGACTAGGTCATAAAGAAGCTTATTCTGCTCCTTTATCTCTCAGCAAAGGCAACCACCAACCTCTCAAATGGCATCCACAACCAGGTGGTCCCCCACAGGCTCTGACCCTTTACCTCCTCTGACTACTGAACTCCTGGATTGTGTCCACTCCACTCCTCCAGCTACTCCTTCCATGCCTCTGATCCCAGACCCCTGTCCTCCTGATGATTGTATAGCATTCCTCCAATCTAAAACCATATGGCTGGCTAACCTCCTCCTTGTATACTCCAGATGTTTGGCCCATATTAGGCCCACCCCATCAAGAGGACAAGTAGCTAGTTGTTCATCAGACCAGTATTGGAGCTTGCTGAATAAGGACATTAGAAATAGGATATGTCTTCAACATTTCTGCCCCTACCTGCTTTATCAGAATCTCACCCAACTCCAATTTAGCTCTGACCCCTAGCCACATGACAAACTGTCTTGCTGGCAATCAGCATGTTTCAGTTCCTTTTGAAGATAAAAAACCTTCCTCAACTCCATTCCTTCTCTGCCCTAGATTCAACCTTCCTGACAGTTGTTTTGTAGTCTTCATTTAACTATTGGACTCTAGTCTAATTTCTGACCTTCTCTCCAGAAGTCTTTCCAAAGCCCTGAAACTCTCTGCTTCTACCTCCTTTGTTCCTTTTCAGTTTCTCTGTCTTTATGGCAGAAGCAACCATTTTTGACATCAGATTCTAATCTCATCCCTTTGGGAAATTTGGCTATTTCTTCCATCTGTTCTTGGCTGTTCTTTTGTCCTCCTTATTACCCCATGACCACCCAAGGTACCACTTGCCTGGTCATGAGATTTTATTTTGACAGGTTATTATGATTTGTAGAAACCTTACTTTCCAGACTTACTCCACATTTCTCCAAACTTGTTCACTCAAGGCTCAAAGCCTTTACTTCAGAAGTCATTAACCCCCTTTTTGGTACTCTAATTTCTGGCCCCCCCAGGTCATTTCTAAATCCTGACCTCTATTACAAAGACAAACTAGAGTAATTAGTACACTACTCTGGTATCATTACATCTTCATCTTTGTCCCTTTCTGCTTCCTCCCAGATCTCTGTTCCAAGCTCCACCACCTCTTCCACCACCTCTTCCTCTTTGCTGTCCTCCAGCCCACTCTCCACATTCTCTCCACTTACCCTTCACATGGGATTGAGGATGTTAATCAGCCACACTAGCAGCCAGTTCTCCCTCCTCATCTTCTACATTACCTGGCCCCCCACCTCCCATATAGTTGCCACCTGCTTGGTACCACCCTCCACTCCCTCTGAGCAAGCCCTCTTTTCAGGCCACTCCTTCTCCACATTCCTCCAATGCCACTTCCACACCAGCTTTTCCTTCCCTAGATGTTCATATCTTGCCTTGGCCTCTTGACAGGCCAAGCACAAAGTGGACTTCCCCATGCCCACCTCATACTCCATCCCCCTATCTGCATACCTCCAGCATGCTGGTGCCTTCTCTGCCCTCTGCTTCTCTTTGTCATTGCTGGGCCCCACTTAGGCCTGCACTTGCACCACCTGATGATTATCAGTCATGCTATTCACAGGATAATGACCATAATACTCACCTTTTCCTGGGCAGCTGCCTCTGCCATTCTCTGGACCCTCTTGGCCTCCTTGGCCTGCCTTCAGGCAGTCTCCTCTGCTGCCTTCCAGGCCTCTTCTGCCCTCCTCCATTCCTCCTCCTTCCTCACCTTTATGCACCTCTTGTACTTGGCATATTTGGCATCACTCAATGCCTCATCATCATCAGTGCACTCCACAATGCATTCATTGGCCCAGGCCACAATGTTATCAAGTGTGGTTATGTTATTGTAATAAAGAAAGGACAAGCTATCATTGAAGTCCCCATTTTTATTCATGAGTGAGCCAAGAAACTCCACTCTTCCATCCCATTGTCACTAAACAAGGTCACATGCTCATTACCTTCATAACCCTTTGCTTTACTCCTGATATTACTAAAGCATGCAATCATATGCCCATCACCACACTATCACAGATCACATGTCCATACCCTTCACACCCTGGGCCAACAGCCTTCAAGGGTTTAGGCCTAAGAGGGGGATACTGTCATATTCCAGACCTCTGACCCAAATTCTGACCCCATTCCAACCTGGCTTACAATTGGTCTTCACATCTAGTAAGCTACTCTAGTCCTCTGACTCCCCTCCAGGCAACTCCAGCCCTCCATCACCATTCCAGTCTTCCCCAGCTATACATGTACACTTTCCACCCCTTAGTATTATACGCTCCCCCAAGCTTCCACTCCCACTCCACTCCATTCTGCTTCTAGTCTATCTCTGCTCCAGTTAAGTACTACCCTAGTCATTCCCAGACCATTCTGGTATAACTCTGTTACCATTCCCAGTCTCAGTCTCAGTTACTGTTACCATTATTGTTACTATTCCTGTTTCATTTCTGTTCCTTGCTTCCCCCTGTTTCATCCTGTCACCCTTCAGTTTCAGTCTGATATGATTGGACATTGTCTTCCCTAATATCTCCATTCATTTCCTAGATATCTAGATATCTGCTTTGCTTCTGAGTTTGCACTTGTCTCACTTTGTTACACTCCTAGATAGTTCTGCCTCTCTGAGATATAAGTACTGTAGTTTTGTATCTTATACCTCAGTATGAATATTGACAAAAACAACAGAAACACCCTCTTGTCATCATCCTCACTCTGCTCAAGCCCTTGGGCTCACTCTGACCCTCTGAGTTACTCCAGAGTACCTCTGAGGCTAACAATATTCTTGAAGGAGTCATAAGGCCTCACCTCCATGACTAGGCTTGACTCCCCTTGTCCTGCCTGTCCCTCCTGTTGAGCATAGAGACAGTCTTCTTACCTACCTCTGACATCTATGTAAATTAAGATACCAGAAAAGTGCAAGGGTGCACCACATGAGGTGAAGCCAAGTCCCATTCAACCATTGAAACCCTTTCTAGATTCCCCTGGAGCCCTTCAGAGCCCTCTGGAGTTCTGACCTACCTTTAATGTCAAGGATTTCATTCAAAAAGGAACCAGTTAAAAGTATACTTGTCTTGGTATAGGTTTTAACAGTCTTCTTTTATTGGGATGAAAGTTTTAACAGTAGAGATCATATCCAGGTTGTGAATGTAATAAGCAAGGTAGGAGACAAGTCCTGTTTCATAGTATTTGATTAAAACATTTTGGTCAGAGATCTTAGCAGTAATAACATGGTTCTGAAATTCAGCAATATACTCAGCTAAGAAAGGGATTCACTCTTCCTTCTTCCCTTGCTTCATCTGTGTGTTCACCAACCAATGAATGGTGACATTTATGGTGTCCTGTTGCTGGAAAGCTTTCAGAAACACAGTAGTAAAATGGAAGAATTTTCCCATAGCAATGGTGGTGCCCAAAATGCATTGCTTTTAGTATGTGGCAGCTCAGGATTGAGTGGGACCTTTTATTATGAATGAAAGGGTGTATGCAATCTTCTTTTCATTGGAGTCATAGACAGTGCTATTGACAAAAAGGTAGAACTGGATAATGTCTAGCCAGATCTCAGCCTTGGATTAGTTGCCATTAAAGTGTTCTGAAGTATCAAGGTGAAGTTCCATAGGCTTGATAGAGGAGGATGATTCTGACATGATGGGGATGATAGATAGGGGTCAAGGAAGAGTGAACATGGGTTGGTATCAGATGGGAGCAGGAGAAGATGAAGTCAGAGCATGAGGTATTTATAAAAAGAAAAAGAGTTCATGTGCTAAGTCATGGTCTTCTTCCCATTTTTCTTGTAAGAAAACAAAAATATCTGCAAGAGCATCTTCTGGAATAAAAGAACATTCCAGGGGTAATGGGTTCTTGGGCTTCAAAGTGGACTCAAGGGGATCTGAGGTCAAGGCTCTGGATTCTCCCCAGAGAGAGTTAGATAGTGAAGGTTGCTTGGGAGGAATGGTGAGGAGCAGTCTGCAACAAAGGCAGCTGCAAGTAGAACATACTACTTTTTTTGTTATGCTAGGTCTAGGTAGGGACTAGAGTAGATCTTGCTAATAAGGACAAGAAAGGCTCTATAAATAGTAAGCCTTTAAGAACAAGTGAAAAGGCAACAAATGTAGGATTGTGCCTCAAGTCAGATGCTAGGACAACTGGACTTTAGACTAGAGACTGCCAGGACAGAACACAGATGGATTCTAAGTACTAGATACAAAAACAAGGAGTATATGAGGGAATTGCAAGATAGAAGTAGCATGAGGAGATAAGAGGTAAAGTACACTACTTTATAATATACTGAATAAGATTGAAACAGAGATTTGTGAGTAATCTAGCTAATGTATGATAAATAATGTATCTGTGTGAAAAGAGATGGAATGAGATGGAATGATTATGAGTCAGCTGATTAAGAGATAGAATACCCAGGCAGAGAATATAACAAAAGAGTAGCCTAGGCTGGGCTAGGGCACAAGAAGAGCAGAAGTTTAAGGTGAAAAATAAACAAGAAAGCACTAATGGTGTATGAAAAGCAGAAGCTAGGACAAAAGAGTAAAGAAAATGAAGGAAAAAAAGGAAATTATAACAGTATCCAAGTAAAAACAGATAGAAAGAGATGAAATAATTATAAGTCAGCTAATTAAGAGATAGAATATCTGGGCAAAGAGTATAACAAGAAAGCAGTCCAGCTCTGACTAGAACATGAGAAGAGTGAAAGCTAAGAAGGAAAAGGAACAAGAAAGCATCCAAAGTGTACAAAGAGCAGAAGCTAGAATAAGAGAAATAGCAAAGAAAAAAAAATATATATATATATATAACAAGAAGCAAAGAGGAATTTGCAATGTTTAAAGGGTAAAGGGTAACTGTGAAAGGAACAAGGTTCAAAGGAAATGAAATGAGTTATAATAGTATTCTGTGATTTGAGTAAGATTTTGATTATTAATTCAAAAGCTCAAAAATCCCTTCTGTTATAATGCATATTTTTTCTTTCTTTGTTTTCTTCATTTTTGAGCACTACTTTAACCCTTCACAAAGTCACATCACATGACTTCTTCACATCTTCACACCTCACCATTTTATCTCTTTATAAAAAACATGGGCTAGACTGATCTAGACTATAATATTATACCTTATATTATATACATATATTTCTAGGTCCCCACTCTTTTTCTGCTATTGGATAGCTTACTGTACATTACTTTAGGGCCAGTTCATCTTACATGGTCTATGTGCATCTTGTAGCAATATAAAAGGAGATCAGTATCAGCCTGGATTTTTCTAGTCTTGTACACTTGAGCTTTTCTTAGCTTTTTCAAGTCCTCTTGACTCTTTATTGTTCTTGCCTAGTTCTGTTTCCTCTAGCTCAAAGGGTTCATTCAGTAGTCCAGTGCCTTCAGGCAGTCAGCAGTAGCAGCAACACTAAAAAGGTATTTCACTTTTCATAATGTTGGTGTTTCAATTTGACTATATCTTTATAGGCTTTAATCCAAATCATGTGATTTATGGAGCATTATTGTAGCCAAGTGTATGTACTATTTATAACTCCATCAAAGCTAAGCTTGATTCCCACACCATATGATAGTATATGTTATTTACTGCCATTTAAGTCAATATGGAAAGAATTTTTGAAGTTACTGTATAGTATTCATGTTATAACTACAATGTACTCTGAGGGTACCCCAGATAACTCTGGAGAGGTTGATTGAATGGGACTTGACTTTACCTTATGTGGTGTACCCTTGCACTAGTTCTAGATATCCCAATTTGTAAAGGGGACAAAGAAGGGATCAGAGAGTCAGAGTAAAGTCATAGAACTTAGATCAGAGGAGTATAACATTGAGTTGTGGAGCAGAAGATGAGGGTGTTAAGTTGGGGTCATTAAGTTATGGTTGATATTTGAACTCTAGTATTACAGGTAAAGTAACTTGACTTATATACTATGGAGAGGATAGATTATCTAAGGAGAAACAGAAGTGAGACAGAAGTTATCTTAGAAGTAAAAGACAAGTAACACAAGAAACAAATGAAGATATCAAGTAAAACAAAATGTTAAGCAGGAATGGAGATGTCAAGGCAAGACTGAGACCTGTCAGCAAGGTTCAAAAAATAAAGCTAAGGTACAAATTGGAAAATAAAGCAGAGTAGTAATAGAGTGATAATAGAAGAGGCAGAGTTAGACATATATAATCATAAGTAGTACTAAGTAAGAACAGAGACAGAGAATAAAGGAATGCTAAATAAGACATAGCTTGTAAGAATACAAGTATCCAGAGTTGTCCTAGAAAGAATGGAGTTAATATAAAATATAACAGTTTAGATAAAAAGTATGTAAAGTATTTCAATTGAGTCTCTGTTTTCAAATGGTCATATCTTTACAGCCACTGAGCCAAAATTCCCATGGGTATTTGCAGAGTACTTTATATTCTGGACTTAGATGAGATATTGAAATGCTTTTTGAAGTCACTGTATAATAATACAAGTAATATAATAAAGAAGTAAAATAAAGAAAAAAGTTCTTTCAAGGATCTTTTAATCTATTGCATTACTTGTAAAACAATCTTATGCAAGTCATTTAACTTCTACTCCAAGCCAAAACATACCAGTGCTTATAACTAAGATCTTGATGCTAAATGCTTCTACTAATAGTTTTTCACTCACTTGATCAGTTCTTAGAAAAGAATGCCAGGTAAATCTCTTATTTTTCATACTAATATCTTAATCTTTTCCAAACCAAGTGCCATTACTCACTAACCCACATACTTGAATATGGTGGCAATGTCAACATCAATGAAAAGCTGCATAGCATGGCATTGGTCAAGTTTCTACTATTTGTGAGTGTCCATTATGAAAAGTGCTTTGCACTTCTCAGAAGAAACACCAATTTATGCTTCCCATCAGAACAAAGCATTTTTTTCGTTGATCCTTGGATGTTCCATGGTGCAGGAAAAGGGCAGAAATAGAACCACACAAAGGCAACAATTTCACCATGCAGAGTCCCATGTGTTCATGGACATGGAATCATCCCACCAGGAGTGTTATCGGTGCTATTTGATCTCAATTTGGTCTCAATCACACGCACACACAAGTCAACCTATCATTAAGCGTACCTTGGAGGAGCCTTATCAGACCAGACGAGAACATGTGAAATGGACTGCTGAAACGCTGACAGCTGCCAGCACCACCCACTCCATGCAGTAGCTGTCTTGTCCTGGAGAGAGGTTTGAGGAAGGACGGGAGGGGACAGACCTGAGATGCAGGTGGATCAGCTCTTCTATTTATACGAGTTGGTTGGTGAGTGACCGTTCGGGCCCAGCGAGTCGCATGATGCAAATGTGCGCTTGTCATGTGCAATCCCTCGAAGCTTGCTCGATGAAGATCGACGTCACTTCAACTCGGTCTCTTTGCATCGTACGTGCACTGCTCCATGGACAGCACAACTGTCTCCCTTCAACGCTTTGGTCTGCCTACGGGAGACTGTGGGCGGTCGAACACTGTAAAGAAGGGCGACGACAGGGCCAGCCCACGTCGGCGGTACGGCGGGCTCCCCTTGGAGCGTGTACCATCATCAGACTAAGCGAATGGTCTGAGAAAACCGAGATTAGTGCTTCCAGAATTCAGTTCTGCCGTCCTGCCTCTGGTATCTCGGGTCGGTGTTTCTCAGCCACCACTGTTATCCAATGCGCATAGGTTCTGACGACTGGCTAACGGCACTTTTCCCTCTGCTCGTCTCGCTACCTGCTTGGCTGTGCGCCGTCCTCCGTTGACCATTATGCACCCTTGTCTCCTCATTCCCGAACTCACGTTCTGCATTATCCACCATCTCGCGGATGACCGCCCAGCCTGGCACGACAGCCATTATCTCAGGAATTCCAGAGATGTCGCCAAGCTTGCACAGACATGCAAAGCATTCTCAGAGCCTGCTCTCGACGTCCTCTGGAAGACGCAGCACTCACTTGCCCCCCTCGTCATGTGCTTGCCATCCAACCTTTGGGAGCTTACCAAACGAGGGAAGATCATCGTGAGTGGTGCTTCTCTCTCCAAGCCTGCCTCTCGTTGACGGGCCATGCATGTTCCCCGGGTACACAACCACGTAGTCTTTCAAGAGAGATCTTACGCCATTGGACTGGTCTTCTGTCAAGAAGTATGCTCACCGCATCCGATCCATCTCTCAACCTGCGTCATTTACCCTTCCTAGACTCGACGATGCAGCCCTGGCCACCCTCATCACACCGTCAAATTTTGGCACTCTATTTCCCTCTCTCCGAGCCCTAGATTACTCCGTCATTTCGGTCGCGGCACCAATGATACATTTGTTGACGGACGTCTTGTCGACCGAGCAACACTTGGCATCAATGACGAATCTGAGTGTCATATGTCCGAGGGCTTCGCACCGAGAAGAAGTTTACAACCTCTTCCAGGCTATACGAACCAAAGCAACCCAGCTAGAAATTCTTAGAATTGAATCCTTCACCTCTTCGTCCCCGAATTCGTCCTTGGCAGTGAAGCTCTTGGAGGGTGAGTTGCGATACCTGCGGAAGCTGGACCTGAGCTGGACAATTCATGTCTCACCCGAGTGTTTGGCATGTCTCACTGGCATGGAGCACCTGCAGGAGATGAGTTTATGTCTGCGTCGCGACATCACCCTTGATTTCTTGGCAGACGGGTGCTCTACTACCGGAATGAAAGACCCGAGTAGAACGACTCACAAACGGTCGTTTCCTTCCCTGAAGTCCCTCAAAGCAGTGGCATATTCACTCGATCAATGTACCGCTCTCGTCTCGCTCGTCACATCCCCTTTCCTGGATACCATCACCCTCTCGTATGATGTACAGGCCCCAAGTGCGCTCATCGAAGCGTTTTTCCGCCAGGTACGGAAGACGTGCCGGAATCCCATTACGCCCACTGCGCAGTCCTCGCCTCGTACCATCTCTCTCACACTAAAGCATAACCTTGGCCCGTTCTCAAGTGCCACCTCTCCCTTCCTCATCCACCCCTCCCAAACGTTCTCTCCCCTCCTCGACCTCCAAAACCTCCGCATTCTCCGACTCCTTCATCTCGGTACGATTGCTATCGACGACGGATTTCTACGTGAGGCTGCGAATGCATGGGGTGCACATCTCCAAGAACTGGAAGAGTGCGGGATACCGTGGGTGGGCGTGGAGGAGTCAAAGGGTCTACCGGGGTTCGTGGCCGCAACACTCGAAGGGGTGGGTGCGTTCGTGATGAGATGCCCACGACTGGAGAAGCTGAGAGTCGCCTTTGACGGGGTAGACGTGCCAAGGGTAGAGGAGCATCCTGACGAACGACAGGGGGGTTGTGAAAGCACGCAGGAGACGGAACAGGGCATGTGCAAGGTTGATTCTGGGCAGGAGAGCGGACGAGAACGGAGTGCCCCGGTTTCTCCGTCTATGCTCCAGGTGCTCAACGTCCGTGATTCGCCTATCGACGATCCGGAAGGCGTTGCCAAGTTTCTGAAGCATGTAACCCCCATGTTGCGTGTGATTTGTGTGGAAGGGTCTTTGGATATGTGGAGGAAGTGGAGAGAGGTGGAGGACCGGATGAAGTTGACTGTCGAAGTGCTTGGCTGTGGGGCCAGTCGTGGTTAGAAGGTTAGAAGATAGAAAGACGGAACATGGCGTTAGTCATACGGTGGACTATAGCTTACATGTATTGTAGCACTCGCCTAGATGTACTTGGTTGACTGCCCGCGACGGGCGGAACGAAGCAGCTTAAACTTAGCCCATGCCATGGTATGCCTGCCTAGCAATAATTTCAGTCCTTAGGCCGGGCCCAGGAATGTTTTGAATGCGTTTAGTCGTCTGGGTATCAGAAGAGTGGGTCATGTCCTTTCGATAGGCTTGAAGTAGAGGGATGTCTCGACGTCTTGTGGTCTAGAGTCGGCAAGCTGTTCGTTCGTGCCCTATGCTCACGAGGGGGTGCATAGAAATCTCTTCATCCCGACTCCCCTCCGTACATCAAACCCGTCGTGGAATTCAGTACCACTTCATCATCCGCATCGAGCTTGCAGTGTGCACAAACACTTCGTTCGCTCCGGAGCAACGGCTAATCAAAGGCCTGCCTAGGCCGAGTGCTCAAACTAGAGGGAGGTAGAAAGAGTGCGCGATCGCAAGATCGGTTCGGTTGGCTGGTGTCTTGGACACCGTGCCCTGGGGTAACCCAGACTGGTGGTCGCGATTCGCTTTTTTGCTCTCGATTCACCCACGATCCGAACCGTACCAGCCACTGTCGTTTATTGACGTGATGTCGCTCGCTTGTAATAGCCCAAGGTATGTTCGATCGAGCAAGAGGAGGGAGAGGGTAGAGGGCAGATATATGGGTTAGGTGGACGAGGGTGCCGTATCGTGATGCTAGTTCTCCCCCGAGGGCCGGTTGCATTCATTGGCTGATTATACTAGAAAAAAAGAGGGAAGGGAAGGCACGCCATGCGTCGGTTGTCTGCTGTGGCGTGTTTAGGTGGGTTGGTCCTTACGAGAGATCAAGGATCCATTGTATATATTGGAACTGATAGTCAATCTGAGCGAGGAACTTGTCGCAGACGATGACTGATCGGTGATGGCAAGAAGGCATTACAGAAAGAGAGAGGCCCTCTCTGGGATGCATAAGTCTGGGTGATAGGTAAGCTCATAGCTGCCTGAATATGGACAGACATCTGGAGGTGAAGGAAAGAGAGGACTTCACCTCGACCGACCGTTTACTTTTCGCTCCGCCTTGATGAATACGTACGCTAGGCCCCCTCTGTCAAGAGAGGCTGTCCGGCACAGGAACACTTGGAACACGAAGCTCAAGCTTGGGACTTGGTCATCCAGAAGCCATTCGTTCTGCGGAATCAATGCGATTGTCCTCGCAATCTTTGTTTGCGTACTTTACGTTGCTTTTTGTACGCTTGCTGTAATATTCTTCGTGTCAACACTGCAGCCGAGTAGTGTCAAGATGGTCACAGCCACCCGGAGAGACTGACTGCGGCACGGTCATTCGCGCCTCAAACCCAGACCCACAGCAGTCAGGTGGTTACTGCGCTCCAGCAGCGTCAACGCCTTAAATTGCAGCTTCAGCGTGCGTAGGTGGTCCAACGATTTCTCTATCCAACATGCATTTACCTCAGTTAGAATCCCCTGGCGCGCACCAGGTCAATAATCCGTGGAGCTCACGCTCCAGCAACCATAGTTCATTCACGTCGGCGGTGACAACGGGTAACAGCCAACGAAGATACACAGACTCCGTATTTCACGACGACCCCATTGTTTCGTCTGGGTTCACGACCTGGCGAGATCGTGATATGATTCTTGACCCTGAACCCCCACCTCGATCCGCCCAACCAACAAGCGCACAGGCGCCAATACAAGGAGCAGACATGACTCAGACAAGCACACACGTAGCATCGCTCAAAGCAATCTTCCCTGATTTCGATGATGCCCTCATGTTTGTAAATCCCACCCTCGTGCGTCTGCCCTGGATTTGCTGAGCCCCAGTTCATTGCAGTATATCCGTGCTCGAATCGACCAGCTATGATCACGATCGCGCGCTCGATGTGCTCCTGGGAATGAACGATCCGTCATTTATTCCCCCCACCCTCCCCCCTGCGCCCATGGCCAACCAGTTCCAATCCGCTCCGTCTTCTGACGCCCAGCGTCGCTCACAGGAGGCACTCGACGAGCAACTCGCTCGGAGGCTCGCCTTCGAAGAAGAACAAGCTGCCACTCCACCATGGCAAACACAGCGTGTAGAGGGTCACACAACCTATCTGACTTATCAGCCCCGACGGGGGGGAGGACGGAACAGCTGGAGTGGTTCACCCCAGGGCTTATCCCAGACTCAAGGTCAGGGCGGAAGGGATACCATGTCCGAATTTCAAGAAGGGTTCAACCGCATTGCTGAATGTACGTCCCCCTCGCGGTGATCATCAGTCCATTCGTCAGCTGGCGATTCCGTCTTTCTCTCTTCCTTCTTTTCCTCGTGTCATCTTTCTGATCCTTCATTTACAGCTGGGAAGAAGACCTTTTCGTCTATCGTTTCCAAGTTTAAATCCAAGATGCAAGAATTTGAACAAGGCCGGTCCCAGAACCCACCTCCCGAACAGCTTGCATCACCACAGTCGGGTCAACCTTCGGATGTGTCAAACCAAGAACAAGACTCGGGACAAGGCGCATATACACAGCCCGCAAGCCTGCAAGGACAGACACAGACGGGTCACTCACAGCTTGTTCGGACGAGCACGCACCCGTCGTCTCCCCCACGCTCAGGGGTACTGCGCCCCGCAGCTGCGGAGCCCGCGCCGTCCTTGCAGCCTTCATATTATGACCCCAACTCCCAGGGATACGACCTCTATGGCGATGATGAGGAGATTCAGATCCTTGACAAGACTACGTCCGCTGCTGCACCGGCCACCACCCAGAGCCCCGCGACACCACTGCACACCGATCGCACGGCTACCCCACCACCTCCGTCAGACACGAGTTCCTTGCCATCATACTCTTCGCCCGTGTCGCCTACACCGGCTGCGAGGATGACTTCAGTCAGTCCTCCCCCCACCCGATCGCTCTCCCCGACGATCACCGGTGCAAAGGGGACGGCACCTGGCACCCCGGGAGGCGTCGATTTCAGTACGTATTCATCTCATCTCTTCCGACATCCCTTGTCGTGACCTTTGCTCCCCTTTCACAGGCAAGCTTGGTCTGTTGCCAAAACGGCCGATATCGCTCGTACGGCCACAGTCCCCGCCTGTTGCAGGTGTGGGCGCCAGTGCCGGTGCCACCAACGTGAGTGCGCCACGCGTGGCTACTGCACACTCAGAGAGTACGACCGCCGACTCCCTAGCGGGTCGAGAAGAGTCCGAGTTCGTCGAGAATCCGTTCGAGGACCCAAAGTGAACGATCCAAGGCCTGGCTGCTGTGGAAACGTTTTATAGACTTTTTCTTCTCTGTCCTCTTTCCTATTCTTGCTCCGACTTCTGTGACAGGAAGGACAAGGCGAGTTTCTGTACGTCTAAACGCTTGAGCCTGTTTACAGACATAGGATCGTATGTATGTATCCTCCAGTCATTTTTGTATAGCACCGTCGAAAAAGGTCCTTCGTGCGATCTGTGCCGTCGGATTTGAGGAGCTAGTGGCCAGCGGCACCTCCGAGGGGGAGCACACCCCAGCCCACTTTCGTCTCTACGAGTTCGCGCTGGAACGGGCGAGCGAGGGTCCATTTTGATCAGGAGTACATACAACACTTTCGAGCGATGCGACCCATTCTCAGCCAGCCTAGTCGTCCCCAAACTGCCACCACCGGCACCACCCGTCACAGCTCGCTCCACCGCGGATACACCCGCTTATACAGCGCCATACACACTGTCCATCTGCATCACTGGGCCGTCAAAGTGCGCCTCGAAGTACCCGGAAGGGGTGGCCTGAGAGCATACAGACGCGCGTCGTGTCAGGGTCGAGGTGACGAGCTGAGGTATGTAACCAGGGTCGGCTCGTGTATTCGCATGCCTCTGCATAACATCACCTCGCTTGCCAGTGGAGTGCGCTACTAAATCTTCAAGAAGGTGATGAATGGAAGGGTGCATTTGCCACTCCCATAGGGGCCTATGATCCTTTGTAACTTGAGTCGGAGATTGAACGTCTGATAAGCTGCGTCCCTCGCATTGCTCTCCCCTTACACCATGGATGTTGATGAAACTGCTGGCCTCCTCCTCGTTCTTGATGACTTCAGTGAGGAGGAACACAAACAAATGGATGAGGAACTTCCGGCCTGGGATTCAGCAAAATCTGCTAAGCACTTTGACTCCCATGCACCTCTTGTCCTCATTGCTATCATTAAGCAATGCAGAGATTGCCTCAATACAAAGTATCTCCATCCTGATGAGTGTGAAGCCCTCCTAAATAGGGAACCCGAGATCAAGAAGATGCTGTACCAGGGCCCAAAGAATGGGTACAAATCTATTTGGCTCTTGAGTAAGGAGTTATATTGGCTGTTGGATATGTATCTAATTCCTGGTACTGCAGAACTTTTATGACCAGGTGAATACTTGGTCAAGATTGTGCAAGAATAGTATTATCTTAGTGTTCAGATTTTCAGGAGCTGAGCAAGCATCCTGAGTGTTTTCCTCTAGGTATGCTATCTTTGATATTCCAGATATTTTATTTATTATTTTACATTGCTAGCCCATGAAGAGGGTTGGGAAAAGGGATACATTGGGGATACTTCACAGAATCTCTGGAATCATATCCTGAAATGCTACAATGCATTTGAAGATCATTATGCAAAATACTGCCCAATTATCCAGTTATCTGGGATGGGGAAATCTCATGTGGTTGATGAAATGTCCAAGTTTCACTTCATGATCCCAATTATCCTACAGGATCCATTCTTGTCTGGTGACTGTGCCTGTCCATTTGTTTGTTTTCTTGACATATTGAACATTCTTGATTCTAGGATACCCCCCTTTAGACATTCCAGCATATGAATATCTTGTAAAGAGCATGGACCATATCAATGCTTTCATTAAGAGTTGTGCATTCCTTCATGCATTATTTGAGGAAGCAGTTAGGGTCTTGAAAGATATCCCAGGACCTGTTGTTGAGGAGTTTAGAAACTATATGAAGATGAAGATGAGCCATGGCATGCATGGCAAGAAACAGCAAAATTTTTACAAGAATATAGTGAAGAATGCTCAGGTATAAATGTTACTTGTATAATTCCAGCTAGCTCATGGAATGTGACAGAGAATATGTAACAAGTATATAAAATAGGTGCCTGGAAATGCCAGCTTTCCATCAAAAGACATTATGGACATATCTTTGTGTAATAACAGCTTTTCATTGCACCAGCCCTACACCAAGTTATGTGACCTCATTTAAGGCAAGTTGATAGAAAAGTAAGAAGTGTCATTATAACAAGCCTCTCAGGCTCCTGTTGTTGTACTTGCATTTGATGAAGTCCACACCCTGGTGAACATGAAGTCCCCTGGTCATGTTTCATTTTCATGCTTTGCTGAGCTCCATTGTGCAATATAAGGACTGAAGATGGAACCATTATTTACACTCTTCCTCTTAACTTCTGGGATGCTGTTCTCAACTGCCCCTACTCCAACTCATGATGTTTCAAGCAGGATGAGGAAGATAGGGCTGGTTATGTCACCATTTTGTCAACTTGGTTTCAACCAGTTTGCAACATAATTAAACTTATCCAAAGACAGCATCAGCTTGTCATAGGTTACATCAGGAAAGCACATTTCATCTTATGGTCATCTCTTATATGTCCTAAATACTCAATCTTCCATGTTTCTACTAACTGGTAATCTTTGCCTAGATGAGCTTCTTACTATGGCTCTAATGACTCTCATGCAGAGAATTTGCTCTTTGGCTTTGTGGTCTCCAAGCTGTTGGGTGGTTCTGAGTATCAGAGTGGAACTCTCTCAAATGAGGATGCCCTTGCTTGTCTTGCTAAGTGAATTCCTATCAAGTTTCTCACCACCATGTATGCCTTGCAAATATCAGATGTGGAGAAGACCCAAGTGTATTCCCACATGTGGGTTATTCTCAACCTTAATCACCAACATAAGACAATAGTGACTATGTTGCCTTCTGAACCAGTTCTTTCAGAGGCAGCCTCTTTCCTAATGGGCCAACCTGAGTTTAATCCTCCTCAATTGTTGCAGAATATCTTGTGCAAATTTCCAGTTAACAAAGGCAAGCTCAGAGAACTAGTGGTAGCTCTAATTTTTATTCTGGCATGCAACAAGGCAGTGAGAAGTGCCAATAACCAGCAGTGGTGCAGTCTCACTGGGCTGTTATCTTCATTGTTCCATACTCCCCCTTCTTCCTTGAACAGTCACATCAATGTCATAAACAGCCTTGGATGGCATTTTACAGAAAAGACAGAACAATGGAAGTTCTCCCTCAACAACACATTCAAAGGGAGCAAGGTATACTTTACACACTTTATCAAAGTGCATGAGCAGAGGATTATTCATGTTAATTTTCTTATTTATCTCATGGCATGCGGTGCTGCAATACTTTGCACATGTGGTCAGCCTGGTGTCAATGCGATCATATCCTTCTTGTTGAATGGCAACAAAATAAGACCAGACAAAATTGGAGTCATAATGGTACAGGTGAAGAATGACACAAACTACACACATAATCTGAATACAGGGCTTTTCCATTTGATGAATCCTCATTTGCTTGGGGTCATTAATCCCCCAGGCCATGTTTCTGTTATCCAAATTGTGTTCACCCTTGCTGCAAAGACTCCAGGGATTATGGTTGTAAACCATGAGTCTGTTGATCAAATAACTGAGGAATATAAAGCATATGACTTTTGGGTTGCTGGCATCTCTTCTAGCCTTCTGGGACCAGTCATTAAGGAGGATCAAAACAGCTGGGACAGTATTCTGGGGATATCTCATTGCTGGAAAGAAATCTACTCTGGTGCAGATGAGAAGGTAGTCATGTCCATAAACCCTGGTACTGCAGCTGGCATGGAATTTTGAAAGGCTTGGTGTGAAGATGTTCCACAGTGATGTTGTTTTTTGTTCTTACAGGCATTCAAGACTGAGATCAATAAGCTTGAGGACTTGATTGTAAATAGTTTGGAAATAAGCTAGTGTGCCATGTTTGAGTATGAGTATTTCATCCTCTACTACCTCTGCAAACTGCCAAGAATGAACATGGTGCATAATGTTATAATTAAGGGAGAAATGGCATATCTAACTTGCAAACTATATACTTGGGCATCAGAGCCTCACAGGGAAACAAAACCAGAGCTGAGACTATACATGTCTCACATGCCCCTCTTCCTTATTGTCTGGAGATGAATGTTCACTGTGCCCCAACATGCTTCATAGCAATCCTGCAGGAGGAGGCAATCCAGTGGCTCCTTGTTTCACATGCTTAGATCAACCTGCTTTAGCATGGAGTAGAGACTATGCAACATGTGGGTAATAATGGTCAACAGACAGATAGGTGAATGTCCAAGGCAGAGTTCATGCAGAGCATCTGAGTGCATGTTACATCTAGTTGGGCAAATAATCAATGGTGCAACTATTTTCATTGTATTGATAACATGCAAGAGCATTCTGAGCACTGGATAAAAGTGGGCCAGGTAAAGGAGCAAGGAACCTAATAAAATAGTTAATGAACATTATGCAGACATTAGCACAGTAATAGTGTTGTTGTTAAATTATTTTAGATATTCTTATCTTTGTTAAATAAAATAATTTTCTACTATAATTATTATCTTTTCTTAATTAGTTATTAGTCAATGCTCACAAGAGTGAACTAACTAAAATCTTAAAATTTTAAGATAA
>JBBPKN010000741.1:0-29803 GCA_038089275.1 Pulveroboletus cf. rosaemariae
TAGGTAGGAAAAGACAGAGGTAAAGGAACTAGGAAATACACAGCTTAAAGCATGAAAGCAACTGGAGTTACACCAGAGACATAGTGGAGTTAATCTGTCAGCATGGGATATGATAGTATCTCAGATATCAGCTCTCTTCTTCAGGGCTTACTATGTCCCCTGAAAAGATCAATTCATCCTGGATTGGCCTGAGCCTTGCAAAGTTTGTGACATCCAGTCTTTCCTTGTTTTCACTAATTTCTACTGCTGCTTTATCTGGGGCTACTCTGACATTGTCATTTTCCTGACTTAGCTCACCCATAAATCTGCTCATTGGGACTTCAATGCTTCTTGTCATTGTCATATCCCATGCTGATGGGTTAACTCTGCTATGTCTCTAGTGCAACTCTGGTTGCTTTCATGCTTTAAGCTGTGTATTTCCTAGTTCCCTTTACCTCTATCTTTTCCTACCTAATAGTTGATTACAACTTTACCTATGCTAACTCCATGCCATTCCAATACAACTCTGTAGTTCCTCTGATTTCACTTCCTGTTCCTGTTTCTTTCTGCCTCACTTCTCCCTGTAATCATTTAGTTTTTAGTTTGACATTATTTAACATTGTCTCCTCTGACATCTCCATTTATATCCAGAATGCATTGGCACCTGCTTCACTTATGAGACAACTCCTTTCATATCTCTGTTCCCTCCTTAGATAATCTGCCTCTCTGAGGTATAAGTACTATAGCTCTATATCTTGTACTTTAGTTTGAATATTGACCATAACATGATGTTACAATCCCCTTAGATCTCCTCCTGCTTCACAACTTAATGTCATACCCTACACTAAGTCTCACAACTTACTCCATGACTTGACATCATACCTCTTATTGGGAAAAGCCCTACACTTTATTCTGGATCTCTGATAGTTTTCAATCCCTTTATAAATTGGGGCACCTGGTGCTAGCATAAGGATGCACCACATAAGGTGAAGCCAAGCCCTGTCCACTCTGGAATTATCTGGAGTACATCCAGAATATATCACAATTTTATAACAGATACTTAGTCAAATCAGTATGGAATTCACATTTCTTAGATTTGGTAAAAAGGCTGTGTTTCTGGAGGCAATGGAGGATATCACAGACATGCTTAGTATGAGATATCCAGTTAGCAGAGAAAATTAGGATATCATCCAAATAAATGATTATAAAAACATCAAGAAGATTAGTGAAGATAGAATTAACAAACTGCTGGAAAGCTGCAGGGGCATTGATAAGCCTGAATGGCATAACAAGCCACTCATATAAGCCATAGCATGTATGAAAGGGGGTCTTCCACTTATTGCCCTTAGTAATATGAACTAATAATAAGCATGCCTAAGTTTGAGCTTGGTATAGATGGTTATGCAGCTCAGTGCATCAAGAAGGTTGGAGATGTGCAGAAGGGGGTAGTGATCTTTCTTCATGATCTTGTTAATTCCTTGGAAATCTATACACAACCAGAGGGATCTGTCCTTCTTTCAGATGAAGAGGGTCAAATAAATCTCATGAATAGATGTTTATCTAAGAAGGTTCTAAGCACTTTAAGCTCAAAGGGTGAAAGGAAGTAGGTGGTGCTGATAGGCAGGGAAGTGCCTTCTTCCAGATTAATCTTTAGGTTAAACTTGTAGTGGAGAGCAAGAATAGAAGCCTTGCTTATGCTAAACACATCAGCAAAGTCATGGTATTCCTGAGAAATACCAGAAAGGTCAGCTGAAGAAGGAATGATGGAGGTAGAATAGAGATAACTTTCCAGGAATTGCAGTTGCAGACAGAACAGGACTGAGCCATCAAAGCTACAGGCATGTGCAAATGCTAATGAGCTGAGTAGCTTAATCAACAGAGGTCTGGGGTTAGGGGAATGCAGTGAATTGAGTTCAGAGTCAGCATGGGTCAGAGAAACCAGAAGCTGCAGAGATAAGCTTGGGGGTATTGGCATGTTTGGTTTAGATAAGCAGAATGAAATATAACTCAATACCCAGTCAATCAATAGATTGTGGTGGGCAAGCCAGTTATGTCCTAGAATAAAAGAACTAGATCCATCCAACAGAGTAATATCACTGGTTTCAAAGCAAATGGAAAGATCAATGACATTAGTAATCATAGAATTAGAGGTACCATCAACAAATTGAAGCTGTAGCAGAGAAATGGAATATGTCAGAACATTGTAAATACTGACTAACTTGATGTCTATGAAGTAATCTGAAAAACTGTCACATCCTGTGCCAATGGGTCAACTCTGCTTTGTTCCGATACAACTCTGGGTGTTCTTACACTTTAAGCTGCGTGTTTTCTAGTTCCCCTTACCTCTGTCGTCTCCTACCTCATGATTAACTACAACTTTACCTATACTAACTCCATACCATTCCAATACAACTCCATTGTTCCTTTGACCTTGCTTGCTGTTCCTGTTTCTTTGTGCCATGTTTCTCCCTATCATCACTTAGTTTTAGTTTGACATTATTCGACGTTGTCTCCTCTGACATCTCCATTCATATCCAGGATGCATTGGCACCTGCTTCACTTATGAGTCAACTCCTTTCATACCTCCGTTCCCTTCTTAGATAATCTGTCTCCCTAAGGTATATAAGCACTGAAGTTTGGTATCTTGTACTCCAGTTGGAATATCAACCATAATATGATGCTATGATTCCTCCAGACCCCTTTGGCCTCATGACTTGACATCATACCCTACCCTGAAGTCCCTCAACTTATTTCACAGCTTGACATCATGCCTCTTATTGGGAAAAGCCCTTCGGCCGATCCTGATCCTCTGTATTTCTGACCCCTCCACAAATCGGGGCACTTAGTACTGGCATAAGGGCGCACCACATAAGATGAAGCCAAGTCCCATCCGCTCCGGAGTTATTCAGAGTACTCCTGGATACATCGAAACATTTATAACAGTATATTCCAACTCATGCTTGTGCTGGTACTACTATCATGTCTACCTGTGTAACCAGAGCTCACTCCCACATGGTCCTAGATCAGTTCAAGAGCTTCTCTGCTCGCTGTGCAACAGGCTCAGCCTCACAGGCTCCTGCTCCCTCCCACTTGTCCACTCCCAGTGCTCAAGTTAATGAAGCCCCTGATGGTTCCAAGGTTCCTCAACCCCCCCACACCCCTGACAATTGTGGCATCCAGACAGGAGTACCAGATGACCCTGGAGATGACCCCTCTGATGGGTCTTCCAATATTCCAGAGGATGACCATGAACCTTTTCCAGACTCGAAACCTATTCCTATTCATCCTGACACTATCACCGATCTTGCTAGCACCATTCATGGATTAGCCTGCTCTTCTTGTTATACTCCTGAAACATTGCAGTGAACCAAAGTACAGGAACCAGACCAGTTCGACAGAACTAATCCCCAGAAGCTCCACATCTTCCTAGTGCAGTGTGAATTAAATTTCCAGGATTATCCCAAAGCCTTTGCCAATGACTGAGCCAAGGTCACTTATGCTCAGTCCTACCTTAAAGGCATGGCATTGGAATGGTTTGAGCCTGACCTCCTCCTTACCGAAGACCCTGACTTCCACCCCTTGTGGATGGACATGTATAAGGAGTTTGTTCAGGAACTCTGGACCAACTTCGGACCCCATGATCTGGTTGGAGATGCAGAGCACCAGCTAGACCAGTTGACTATGAAGGATGGTCAATGAATCAACAAATATGTAGTTGAGTTTAACAGAATTGCATTCCAAGTCTGGGGCTACAGAGAAGGTGCCCTCTGCCACTATTTCTATAATGGTCTGCCAGACCACATCAAAGATGACCTTTCCTGTGTTGGCAAGCTGCCGACACTCATTGAACTGTGCCAGCTGGCACAGTCCATTGACGCTCGCTACTGGAAGTGCAAATCCGAACTTAGCTGACAAGGAAAGTCATCTTACCTGTCCAAGTCCTCTGATAAACCCGCTGTATCCTCTGCTTCGACCTCCAGCCCTAATGAATCAAGGAACAAGTCAGCTAATTACCCCGGCTCCTCCAAGTCACCTGTTCCCCAGAAACAGAACTTATCATCCAAGCTTGGTAAGGACGGTAAGCTCACTACCAAAGAATGCAAGCGTCGACTGGAAAATCACCTTTGTTTGTTCTGTGGAATCACGGGGCACATAGCAAAGGACTGCCCCAAGTCTTCCTCCAAGGCAGCCAAAGCTTGTGTGGCCAAAACCTCTGCTCCAGAAATCAAACTGGAGGCCTCTGTCTCTGAGGCAAAAAAATAGTCCACAGCCTTCAAGACTCCACATGGGCTGGAGGTTGTGTTAATCCTTCCCATGCTTTACTGGAGGTTAAACTTAACACATCTGTTCTGTTAGATAATGCTTCACTTATGCCTCTTATTACCCTTGTTTCACATGAAATTCCTCCATTTTCCACCCTGATTGACTCCAGTTCTTCAGACTGCTTTGTAAACACCAAGTTAATCAGTACTTACAATCTTCTGACTTATTCCATTCCTCTGTTGCAGCTCCAACTATTTGATGGCTCTTCCAATTCTATGATTATGAATGCCATTGATCTTTCTGTTTGTTTCAACACCAGTGAAATCACTCTGATGACGTTCTATGTTACTTCATTGGATGGATCTAGTTCTCTTGTTCTAGGACACAACTGGCTTGCCTGCTACAATCTGTCAATTGACTGGGTATCAAGTTATATCTCGTTCTGCTTATCTGAACCAAATATGCCAACATCCCCAAGCTTACCTCTGCAGCCTCTGATTTCTCCAACCCAAGCTGACTCTGAACCCAATTCACTGTGTTCCCATGACCCCAAATCTCTGTCAATTGAGCTACTTAACTCCTTAGCCTTCGCACATACCTGTTGCCTTGATGGCTCAGTCCTGTTCTATCTGCAGCTTCAACCTCTGGAAAGTCATCTCCATTCTGCTTCCATTGCTTCTCCTCCAGCTGACCTTCCTGGCATTCCCCTGGAATATCACAACTTTGCCAATGTGTTTAGCAAAAGCAAAGTGTCTACTCTTGCCTCTCACCACAAATTTGACCTGAAGATTGAGCTGGAAGAAGGCACCTCACCACCTGTCGGCACCACCTATTCTCTCTCACCCTCTGAGCTTGAAGCACTCAGGACTTTCCTGGATGAACATCTTGCTACCGGTTTCATCTGACCCTCTGTATCCACTCACGCTGCTCCTGTCCTCTTTGTCCAGAAAAAGGACGGATCCCTTCGGTTGTGTGTAGATTTCTGAGGCCTCAACAAGATCACAAAGAAAGACCGCTACCCCCTTCCATGTATCTTCGATCTTCTTGATGCTCCAAGCCATGCAACCATCTATATCAAACTCGACCTTAGGCACACTTACCATTTAGTTTGTATTGCTAAGGGCGATGAATGGAAAACCTCTTTCCATATGCGCTATGGCTTCTATGAGTGGCTTGTCATGCCATTTGGGCTCACCAATGCTTCTGCAGCTTTCCAGCATTTCATCAATTCTGTCTTTGCCGATCTTCTTGATGTTTTGGTAATTGTTTATTTGGATGATATCCTAATTTTCTCTGCTGATCAGACATCACATACCGAGCATGTCCGTGAAGTTCTCTGCTGCCTCTGGAAGCACAGCCTCTTTGCTAAACCTGAGAAATGCGAATTCCATACCAATTCCACTGAGTATCTTGGATATCTACTCTCTCCTTCCGGGCTCATAATGTCCCCTGATAAGGTTCAATCCATCCTGGATTGGCCCAAGCCTCACAAGATTAGGGATATCCAGTCTTTTCTCAGTTTCACTAACTTCTACTGCTGCTTCATCTGGGGCTACTCTGACATCATTGTTCCCCTGACTTGCCTCACCCACAAGTCTGTTCGTTGGGATTTCGACACTTCTTGTCGCACTGCTTTCCAGCGCCTCAAAGCGGCTTTTACTTCCGCTTCTATATTGATCCATTGGGTCCCTGATGCTCCTCTCATTGTTGAGACTGATGCCTCCGACTATGCCATTGCTGGCATCCTCTCCCTCTGGTCCCTGGATGACGAGGTCTGCCCTGTCACTTTCTTTTCCCATATGCTCACTATGCTGGAACTCAACTATGACACCCACGATAAGGAGCTCCTCACTATTTTCACTGCATTCAAGTCCTAGCATCATTACCTTGAAGGTTCCAGTTCTCCGGTGGATGTTGTCACTGATCATAAGAACCTGGAATATTTCACTATGTCTAAACTTCTGACCTGCCGGCAAGCCCAGTGGTTGGAGTTTCTCTCCCAGTTTAATCTGATCATCCATTTTTGCCCTGGCCGTTTAGGTGCTAAACCTGACACTCTTACTAGACGATGGGACATCTATCCCAGTGTGGGGAATGGCAACTATGCCCTTGTCAATCCGCATAACTTCCGGCCTGTGTTCATGCAGGAACAACTCACTGTGTCCCTCCAGACTTCCATCCTAGCATCTCTGGTCTTTCAGTCTACATCCCTCTTTGACATCGAAACTCTCCATTGTGACATCATCTTGGCACTTCCTTCTGACCCAACTGCCTCTATCCACTGCTCCGGTACCCTCCCATCCGACTCTCATTGATCTAGAGACCCAGGAGGTTTCTTGCATGTGGACAACCGCATCTATGTCCCCAATGCTTCTGATCTCTGCCTCCAGGTCCTCCGCTACAAGCATGACCACCCCTTATCTGGACACTTTGGTCAGAATTGGACACTGGAGCTCATTTGCCAAGAGTATACCTGGCCTGGCATTTGAGCATTTGTCAAGGAATATGTTTCTTCATGTACAGCTTGCACCCATGCTAAGGTACCCCATCACAAACTCTACAGTTTCCTCAAGCAGCTCCCCATTCCCGAAAAGCCGTGGAATTCCATCTCTATGGATTTCATCGAACAGCTCCCAGCTTCCTCTGGTCACTCCACCATCCTCATTGTGGTAGATTGTCTATTGAAGCAGTGCATCTTCATTCCTACAGATGACAAGGTGACCTCCCCTGAGCTTGCGAAACTCTTCTTACTCCATGTGTTCTCCAAACATGGAGTTCCCTCCTACATTACCTCCGATTGAGGTTCCAAGTTTGTTTCCCATTTCTTCCATTTTCTGGGTCAAGCCCTCAATATCTGTCTCCACTTCACCTCTGGGTATTATCTGGAGAGTGATGGTCAAACTGAGTGAATGAACCAAACCCTGGAGCAGTATCTACATGTTTATTGCAACTATCAGCAGGACAACTGGTCCGACCTCCTGCCTCTTGTGGAGTTCACTTATAACAATGCCCCTAATGCTATCACAGGTGTTTCCCCTTTCTTTGCCAACAAGGGCTACCATCTGAACATCTCCATGCACCCAGAACACAATCTCACCTCCACCCAAGCTCAAGAATATGCCATAGATCTCGACTTTCTCCATGCCTTCCTTCATGAAGAAGTAGCTGCCACCCAAGTCAGATACCAAGGACCCGCAGATGCTTGACGATCTCTGTCACCAGACTTTAAAGTAGGTGACCAGGTATTCATCAAGGCCAAGTACTTTCGGACTATGCAGCCTTCCAAGAAACTTGCTGAAAAGAACTTAGGTCCTTATTCCATTATTGCTCAGGCAGGCTCACTGTCCTTCACACTCCGTCTTCCGGAGAACATGAAGTCCATTTATCCAGTCTTTCATTTTTCTCAACTTGAACCCTCAGTCCCCAATGTGATCCCAGATCATGTGCAATCACCCCCACCCCCAGTTGAGATCAACGGTGAACCAGAGTTTGAGATTTCTGAAATCCTAGACTCGAAGATAGATTGTAGGTGAAGGAACTGCAAATTACTATATTTGGTTAAGTGGTTAGAATACGAGGATACTGATAAGGAGTCCTCGTGGCTTCTGGCGACTGAATTAGGGCATGCTTCGGAGATCATTGAGGAGTTTCATCTCCGTTACCCAGACAAACCCAGGCCATCTTATGATTAATCAAATGTAGTGGATCTAGTGGACCCTCTACCTATTTTATGACCGTTTTTTTCCATCTCCTTGTCTAACACCAAAATTTCACTGACCTCCACACAAAGTTCCGACAGCTCCACTGCCACCTCTTCCTCACTCCCTGAACTCCATTGTTCCTCCACCCATGCAGTCCCCACTGCATCAACAAGCCTCTCCAGCAGCTGGTTCTTGTGTTTGGCCTCTTGTAGTATGTTCTGGCCCACCTCTCTTATTGATGCCCCCATCAGGCAACTGCCCTCAACCACTTGTGGAAGACCCTCCTCTGTCTCCTTGGAGTCTGCCCTGCTATCGGGTACCCCTTCTTCTCCCCTCTTCTGCCTCTGCTTCTTCTCTGGCTTCTTCTGGCCAGAGTGTCCACACCTCACCTTTGCCTCTATACAGGCAAGGCATGATGTCAACTTGCCTGGGCCCACCTGGCACTCCAGCTCCCGGTTGTCATACCTCAGGCATTCTGGTCCCTTCTCTACTCTCCTCTTGCCATTACCACCGCTGGACCCCACCTTCTGGGCTTGGCGAAGTTCCTCCACCTAAGCCATGTTAGAGTGCTAGGTCCTGACCCCACTTCCACTACTCACCCATTTCCAGACCACTGCCACTGCTTTCCAAGCCTCCTCTGCTTTCTTCCAAGCCTACTCCTCTCTCCTCACTTTTCCTCACCACTTCCACTCAGTGTACTTCACATCACCAAGCTCTTCTTCATCTTCAATGCGCTCCTCCAGGCACTCATCCAACCAGGTGTGAATGTCAGTGAATGAAGACATGATGAGGGATACTAGCGTGGAGGTCTTTGGGGTGGTATTTGCTTTTATGGTTTTCTGGCCAGTTAAACCCCGATGCCCACTCACTTATTCATCAAGAGCATGTGCTTCACAGCCTTCAGGGGTTCAGGCCTTAAGAGGGGAATACTGTCACATCCCATGCCAATAGGTCAACTCCGCTTTGTTCTGATACAACTCCAGATGTTCTTATGCTTTAAGCTGCGTGTTTCCTAGTTCCCCTTACCTCCGTCATCTTCTATCTCATGATTGACTACAACTTTACCTATACTAACTCCATACCATTCTGATATAACTCTGTTGTTCCTTCGACCTCACTTGCTATTCCTATTTCTTTGTGCCACATTTCTCCCTGTCATCACTTAGTTTCAGTTTGACATTATTCAACATTGTCTCCTCTGACATCTCCATTCGTATCCAGGATGCATTGGCACCTGCTTTGCTTATAAGACAACTCCTTTCATACCTCCATTCCCTTCTTAGATAATCTGTCTCCCTAAGGTATATAAGCACTGGAGTTCGGTATCTTGGACTCCAGTTGGAATATCAACCATAATACGATGCTACAATTCCCCCAGACCCCTTCAGCCTCATGACTTGATGTCATACCCTACCCTGAAGTCCCTCAACTTATTCCACAGCTTGACATCATGCCTCTTATTGGGAAAAGCCCTCTGGCTGATCCCGACCCTTTGTGTTTCCGACCCCTCTGCAAATTGGGGCACTTGGTACTGGCATAAGGGCGCATCACATAAGGTGAAGCCAAGCCCCGTCCACTCTGGAGTTATCCAGAGTATCCCCAGATACATCGAAACATTTATAACAAAAACCAGAGTTAATTAGGGTGGAAAATGGTGGAATTTCATGAGAAACAAGGGTAACAAGAGGCATAAATAAAGCATTATCTAAAAGAATGGACACATTAAGTCTGATCTCCTGTGAGGTATGGGAAGGATCAACACAATCTCTTGCCCATATGGAGTCACAGAGGCTGCAGAATATCTTTTTGCCTTAGAAACAGAGGCCTCCAGTTTGAATTTCAGAGCAGAGATCTTGGCTATGTGAGCCTTGGCTGCTTTGGAGGTAAATTTAGGGCAATGTTTGGCTATGTGCCCAGTGATTCTGCAGAACATACAAAGGTGATTCTCAAGTTAATGCTTGCATTCTTCAGCAGTAAGCTTACTGTCTTTACCAAGCTTAGATGAAAAGTCAGGCTTCTGAGGGGTGGATAACTTGAAGAAACCAGAGGAACTGGCTGACTTATTCTTTGACTTCTTAGTACCAAAGATTAAAGCAGAGAAAGCAAAGGTTTTGTCAGATGATTTGAGCAAACTAGATAACTTTCCTTGGTGGTTGATTTTATATCAACACTTCCAATAACAAGCATTGAGGATCTGGGCAAGTTGCCAAAGTTCACTGAAAGTGGGGGATTTGCCAACATGGGAGATGTTATCTTTGATGTGATCTGGAAGGCCATTATAAAAGTAATGCCAAAGTGCACCATCTCCATATTTCCAAATTTGTAATGCAATTCTGTCAAACTCTATCACATACTTGTTGATTTATTGACCATTCTTTATGGCCAACTGATCTAACTGGTATTCTGCATCTCTGACCAGGTCATGCAGTCTGAAGTTAGTCTGAAGCTCCTGGATGAACTCCTTATAATTATCCATTCAGAGTGGGTGTAGATCAGTGTTAAAACTTATTCTGAGTACAAATGAATTGTTAAACTGTATATCAATCTCCTTTCTGAATGATGCCCTTGTTGCTAGAGGGCAAAGGTCAGGTTCCAGTGCCTTAGTGGTGCATGAATCTGAGGGAAGGTCATACTCCAGAAACTCCAGAGATGTCTGGAGACTTCCAGAGGAATTTGAGAAGAGTTGGTTGATTAGACAGGACTCAGCTTCATCTTATGTGGTGCACCCTTGATAAAACTTATACCCAGTTCTTTTCTGAATGAAACCCTTGATGCTGAGGGAAGGCCATAACTCCAGAGGGCTCCAGAGGGCTCCAGAGAAATCTAGGAAGGGTTTTATTGATCAAACAGGACTTGGCTTCACCTTATGTGGTGCACCCTTGCACTTTCTAGTGTCCTGATTTACATAGATGTTGGAGGTGGGGAAGAGAACTGTCTTGGTGCTCAACAGGAGGGATAGGCAGGATGAGGAGAGTCAAGCCTAGTCATGGGAGTGGGTCCTTACAACTCCTTCAAGGATATTACTTGGCTCCAGAGGTTCTCCAGAGTAACCCAGAGGGTCAGAGTGAGCCCAAGGGCTCAATTAGAGTGAGAATGAAAACAAGAGAATGTTTATGTCAATATTCATACTGAGGTACAAGGTACAAAGTTACAGTACTTATATCTCAGAGAGGCAGAACTATCTAGGAGTGTAGCAAAGTAAGACAGGTGCAAACTCAGAAGCAAAGCAGATGTCTAAATATCTAAGAAACAAATGGAGATGTCAGGAAAGTGTTATATCTTATGCCAATGGATCAACTCTGCTATGACTTTGGTGCAACTCTGGTTGCTTTCATGCTTTAAGCTGTGTATTTCCTAGTTCCCTTTACCTCTGTCTTTTCCTACCTAATGATTGGTTACAACTTTACCTATGCTAACTCTGTACCATTCCAATACAACTCCATAGTTCCTCTAATCTCACTTCCTGTTCCTGTTTTTTTCTGCCTTGCTTCTCCCTGTCATCATTTAGTTTCAGTTTGACATTATTCAATGTTGTCTCCTCTGACATCTCCATTTTTATTCAGGATGCATTGGTACCTGCTTCACTTATGAGACAACTCCTTTCATATCTCTGTTCCCTTCTTAGATAATCTGCCTCTCTGAGGTATAAGTACTATTGCTCTGTATC
The DNA here is from genome assembly GCA_038089275.1 of Pulveroboletus cf. rosaemariae. Lineage (NCBI taxonomy): Eukaryota > Fungi > Basidiomycota > Agaricomycetes > Boletales > Boletaceae > Pulveroboletus > Pulveroboletus cf. rosaemariae. Next base: position 11,611 of record JBBPKN010000741.1, read on the forward strand.
TTGTACTTTAGTTTGAATATTGACCATAATATGACACTACAATTCCCTTAGACCCCCTCCTGCCTCACAACTTGATATTGTACCCTACACTAATTCTCATGACATACTCCACAACTTGACATCATACCTTTTGTTGGGAAAAGCCCTATGATCTATTCCAGATCTCTGATAGTTTCCAACCCCTTCATAAATTAGGGCACCTGGTACTAGCATAAGGGTGCACCACATAAGGTAAAGCCAAGCCCCATCCACTCCAGAGTTATCTGAAGTACACCCAGAGTACATCACAATATTTTAACAGAAAAACAATATCCAATCATGTCAGACTGAAACTGAAGGGTGATAGGATGAAATGAGGGAAAGCAAGGAACAGGAATGGAACAGGAATAGTAACAATAATGGTAACAGTAACTAAGAGTGGGAATGGTGACAGAGTTATACCAGAATTGAAACACAACTACTGATGTGTTGATCTTTCTAACTCTAACTCTTGGAGAGTGCCTCCTATCTTGCTATCTGGCTTTTGTGCTAGTGGCCAGGAACTAGGCATAATGAGAATGAAGGAAAGAGCCTAAGCCAGTCCCTAAGCCAATAGGAAACTGTTGGATCACTTATAGGGAGTGGAATGTAGTCAAAAAAGACTAAACCAGACTTAAGTGAGCAAGACTGGGGAATTCCAGCTTGCCTACCCTTGCCTATATATATTCCAAGGCCTGGTGCACAGACCATGCTGACTAAGTACAGGAACTACCTAATCAGGGGATGCCCTAAACCCTGGGTTAATAGATAAGAAACATAAGGAAAAAGCATGGGGCAGATATTAAGGAGTATGGCAGAATACCATGTGGATGTGGGAGAATGGAAGAGAAGAGAATGGAAATGAATGCAGGGTCAGAGGTGCTTGCACCATGAGGACAGAGATCTCTGCCACAAATGAGATTCAATCTATAGATCTGCCACAGATATATTTAGAGTCCAAATCCAGATCCAGATCTAGATTAGATAAGATCCATGGAGATAAGATGGAGGGCAGTTCCAGGGAAGATCCAGGGAAGATCCATGTCAGGTGACTTATGGTCACATGACCACTGCTGAGGGAAAGGAATAATAAATACTCTTAAAAAATAGAACCACAGACTAGGGTTAAGCTTAAAAAAGGGTGTCTTGTGCATGATCATGTGATGTCACATGACTAGTTCTAGTGCTGGAGTATCACTTCATAACAAGAATAGTTTGAAGACAACAAAATTGAACTAAGGTAGTACTTAACTGGAACTGAAATAGAACTGAAAATAGAATAGGGCAGAGTGGGAGTGAAGGCCTGGGGGAGTGTATAATGCTGAGGGATGAGAAGCATATGTGCATAGCTGGGGCAGACTGGAATGGTGACAGAGGGCCAGAGTTGCCTGGAGAGGAGTCAGAGGGTTAGAGTAGCTTATTGGATTCAAGGACCAGTCATAAGCTGGGCCAGGATAGGGTCAGAATTGGATTGGAGGTATGGAATATGACAGTATCCCCCTCTTAGGCCTGAACCCTTGAAGGCTATTGGCCTGGAGTGTGGAGAGTATGGACATATGATCTGAGATAGTGTGGTAATGGGCACATGATCACATATTTAGTAACATTGAGGATAGAGCAGAGGGTTGTGGAGATAATGAGCATATGACCTTGTCTAGTGACAATGGGGTGGAAGAGTGGAGTTTCTTGGCTTGCTCATGAATAAAAATGGGGACTTTATGGTAGCTTGCCCTTCCTTTATTACAACAACATGGCTGTATTTGACAGCATCATGACCTGGGCCAAAGAACACACTGCAAAATGCACTGACAATGACAAGGCATTGAGCAACACCAAATATGCTGAGTACAAGAGGCATGTAAAGGTGAGAAAAGAAGAACAGAGGAGGCCAAGAGGGCCCAGCAGGTGGCAGAGGCAGCTGCTCAAGAAAAGATGAGTACCAGGGTCATTTACCTGAGAGCAGGACAACTGAAGGCCATCAGATGGTGCAAGTGCAGGCTTAAGCAGGGCCCAGCAATGACAAGGGAAAGCAGAGGGCAGAGAAGGCACCAGTGTGCTGGAGATGCAAGGATAGGGGAGTGGAGTATGAGATGGACATGGGGAAGTCCACATCATGCTTGGCCTGCCAAGAGGCCAAGGCAAGATGTGAATGCCCAGGAAAAAAGAAGCTGGTGCAGAAATGGTGATGGAGGGATGCAGAGGAGTGGCCTGAAAAAAGGACTTACTCAGAAGAAGCAGAAGGTGGCACTAAGCAGGTGGCAGAGGGCTGTTGCCTGTTGATGACAATCATATGGAAGGTGGGGAGCTAGATGATATGGGAGATAAGGAGGAAGAACCAGCTACTACCATAGTTGGTTAACATCCTTGATCCTGCATGAAGGGTAAGCAGAAAGAATGCAGAGAGTGGGCCAGAGAATGGCAAAGAGAACAAGGTGGTGAAAGAGATGGTGGAACTCAGAACAGAGGTCTGGGAGAAAGCAGGAAGAGAAAAGAATGAAGATATAATGGTACTAGAGTAGTGTAGTAGTTACTCTAGTTTGTCTTTATAATAGAGGTCAGGGTTCAGAAGTGAAGGCCTTGCAAACCTTGAGTGACCAAGTTTGGAGTGAATGCAAAGTAATCCTGGAAAGTAAGGTTTCCACAAATTACAATAACCTGTCAAGATAAAATCTCATGACCAGGCAAGTGATGCCTTGAATGGTCATGGGGCAATATGAAGAACAAAAGAACAACCAAAAAGGGAATGGAAGAATTAACTGAATTTTCTAGAGGAATGAGATTAGAGACTAATGTCAAAATGGTTGTTTCTGACATAGTGTTAAAACTTTCCATCCCACTAAAAAGAGACTGTTAAAACCTATACCAAGACAAGTATACTTTTAACCAGTTCCTTTTTTTTTAAAATGAAACCCTTGACACTGAAGGAAGATCAGAACTCCAGGGTGCTCCAGAGAGTTCCGGGGAAATCTAGGAAGGGTTTCAATGGTCAAACAGGACTCGGCTTCACCTTATGAGGTGTGCCCTTGCACTTCTCCATTGTCCCAATTTACATAGATGTCAGGGTAGGTAGTAAGGCTGTCTCTATGCTCAACAGGAGGGACAGGCAGGACAAGGAGAGTCAAGCCTATTCATGGGGGTGAGGCTTTATGACTCCTTTGAGGATATCACATAGCCTTAGAGGTACTCCAGAGTAACCCAGAGGGTCAGAGTAAGCCCAAGGCTCGAGCAGAGTGAGGATGATAACAAGAGAATTTTCTGGTGTTTTTGTCAATATTTGTACTGAGGTACAAGATACAGAACTACAGTACTTATACCTCAGGGAGGCAGAGCTATCTAGGAGTGTAACGAAATGAGACAGGTACAAACTCAGAAGCAAAGCAGATGTCTAGATATCTAGGAAATGAATGGAGATGTCAGGAAGACAATGTCCAATCATATCAGACTAAAACTGAAGGGTGACAGGATGAAACAGGGGAGAGCAAGGAACAGGAACAGAATAGGGGTGGTAACAATGATGGTAATAATAGCTGACTAGGAACAGTAATGAAGTTATATCAGGACAGTCCAGAGATGGCAAAGGGTAACTAGGGTAGTACTTAACTGGAGCAGAGATAGACTGGAAGCAGAATAGGGCAGAGTGGAAGCAGAAGCCTGGGGGAGCATATAATGCTGAGGGGCAGGAAGTGTACATGCATAACTGGGAGAGACTGGAATGGTGACAAAGGGCCAGAGTTGCCTGGAGGGGAGTCAGAGGGTTGGAGCAGCTTACTAGATGTGAAGACCAATTGTAAGCCAGGTTGGAATAGGGTTGGAATTCAGGTCAGAGGTCCAGGATATAACACATAGAGACAGAGAAACTGAAAAGGAATGAAGGGGGTAGAAGCAGAAAGACACAGGGCTTTGAAAAGACTACTGGAGAGAAGATCAGAAATTAGACTAGAGCTCAATAGTCAAATGAAGAATTCAAAACAAATGTTGGAAAGATTAGATCTAGAGCAGGGAAGAAACAGAGTTGAGGAAGGCTTTTTATCTTCAAATGGAACTGAAACATGCTGATTGCCAGTAAGACAGTTTATCATGCTGCTAAAGGTCAGAGCTAAATCAGAGTTGGGTGAGATTCTGATAAAGCAGGTAGGAACAGAAATGTTAAAGACATATCCCATTCCTAATGTCCTTATTTAGTGAGCTCCAATACTGGTCTGATGAACAACTAGCTTCTTATCTCCTTGACAGAGTAGATCTAATGTAGGCCAAACATCTAGAGCATACAAGGAGGAGGTTAGCCAGCTGTATGGTTCTAAATTGGAGAGATGCTATGTGATCATCAGAAGAACAGGGGTCTGGGACCAGAGGCATGGGAGGAGTAGCCAGAGAGGTGGAGCAGACACAATTCAGGGGTTCAGTGGTTGGAGGAGGTGGAGAATCAGAGCCTATGAGAGATCACCTGGTTGCAGATGCCATTTGAGAGGTTGGTGATTGCCTTTGCTGAGAAATGAAGGAGCAGAACAAGCTCCTTTGTAATCTAGTCCAGATCAAGCTGGTGGAGGATTATTGTTATAGTTTGTTGAACCTGTCAAATCTGTGCTAAAAAGATTGCCTTCCAAATTCATCATCCTCAAAGCCCAGTACTGCTTCAAAGATAAAATATTTAAGCTGCTCCTCATGTCCCCAAGAGTATTCCTTTTTCATTAAACATTGTGCAGTATATGCCCTTGACTAGTAATGGTAATCTTGAGCAAGTGTTGTGCAAGCAATATCAGTGTTGCAACAATGAGTGATCTAACCCTAATCAAGGGCTATCAATGTCAGTGTTGGTGTTATGAGAGTAAAGCAAAAGATGATATAAAAGAGGAGTCCTAGTGAGACCACTTGCAATAAGAGATACAAATGCTCAAGACTAGGGCTTGAGACATGCTAAGGCTACAGTATTTATACTAGTCAGAAAGGTGCATGGACCAAGGCCCTGATGGGAATATTCCCACAGACCCTGAGGCACCATCAAAAAGAAGAGAAGACATTGTGAGAATAGTCAATGGCTGAAATGGATCAATGCTTTTGAAATGGAAAAATGACAGAAATGAAAAACAGGTATAAGGTATGAGGCTAACCCTATGCCCTGGGTCTAGACCAGTCATGTGACCCATCACGTGACCTGATAAGACAAAAGATTAGATAACCACATAAAGAGATAAGATAAAGTCATGTGATTGAAAAGTGAAAAATGCGAACTATAACAGTTATTGGGCTGGGTTCATTGTGGCAGGGGGACCAAGGGTCATCCCTGTCAACCTCAAGGCTGAAGCCAAATGGGAGGATGGCAAAGTGGCAGTTGGAGAGGATCTGAAGGAGTGAATGTTTTGCTGAGGGTTGCTCACTGGTCTTGTCTCCTGTATATCACAAACAATTATGTATGCCTGATTGGATTGCACATCATTCATGTGCTGCAGCAAGGAGAGGGAGATGAGCTACTCAGAAAAGGGATGGATACAATTGAAGACAATCAGGGATGGGTGCAGTCAACATAGGTAGGGGTCAGTCACTGCATGAGTGATAAGGGTAGTCAGAGAGGGCAATCAGCACAGAGTATGTCTGGTCATTGCATGAAAAAGTAGATAGTTGACCAGGTGGGCTGGGTACTGCAGTAGAAGAGACTGAAGATGGAATGGAGAGAGGTCAGAGGGGCAAGCAATGGAACTAAGGGAAGGGCAAGAGTGCTAGATGACTGGTAGGTTGTGGATTGCTAGGTGCAATCAGTGGTGACTAGTGTGGTCACTAGATGCTATCCCCTTCTCAAGGTTGACATCCCATCATTGACTAGGAGACAGAAAACAAAGGGGCCAGAGGCAGCACAAGGCATGAAGTAAAAGGTATTCAAAAGTATCTGGAAAGATGGAAGAGAGGCTGAAAAGAAAGGCCAACCAAAGGGATGGACACAGAAACAGGGAGTTCCCAGGAGATGCAGAAAGAGCAGAAATATCCCCAAAGAAGAAGAAAAACCCAGAAAAAACAAAAGGACAGGTTTCTGGACAATAGATTAGAGGAGAAACTGAAACTGAAGGCAAAGAGTAACAGAGTCATCAGAACAAGGCCAGAAGACCAAGGAATTCCCAGAGCAAAACAACAGAGGGATTCAGAGAAGGTTCCAAAGAAATGAGCAGCATTCCCAGGAGACACAGAAGAGCAGAATCATCTCCAGGTAAGGAATATCCAGGGGAAAGAAGCAGGATTTCCAGAAGACACAGAAAATCAGAATGTCTTCCAGGAAAAAGAATACTCAGGGGAATAGAAAGACAGATCCTAAGATAACATACAGAAAAAGTAAGGAAATATCTGCAAGTAGAAATGGAGTTATCAGAAAACAATGCCTGAAGAGCAAGGATTTTCCAGGCAAGAGTCAGAGAAAACAGAGAGGTGCAGAGATAATTCCATGAAACAGGTTTCCCAGAAGGGAACAGAAAGTGCCAACAGCAAGGGAATTATAGGGAGGTGGTGCATCAATAAAACAATGTAGTGCCATACAGAGGAAATCCAAGCAGGGATCCATAAGAAACAGAAACAAAGCTCAATCAACTGCAAGTAGGAAGAAAAAGAGTAATCACAGCACAGTCATGATGGAAGAGTGAGCTTTTCTGTTATAATGTACTTTTTCATTTTTTTACTTTTTTGGCACTTTCTTCTCACAACTGTAGCTCTTCACATTATCACATCTTTACACTTTTACATTTTACATCTTTACTCTTTTCACATCTTCACTATTTCACATCTTCACATGTTACAAGTCTAGAGTCATCTAGACTATAATGTCATGCCTCATTATTTCCTGCTGTATTTCTAGGTCCCCACTCCTTTTCTGCTATTGGCTGGATTACTATACAATACTTTAGGGCTAGCACCATTTACATGGTCTGTGCACACATTGTAGCAATATAAAAGAAGGTCTGCTCAAGCCTGGGTTTTTCCAGTCTTGCACACTTGAACCTTCCAGTTTTACAAGTTTCTTGGCCCTTATTTCTTTTCTATATTCTCTTGCCTAGTTCTGGTAGCTCTAAGTTTAAAGCTACTACTCAGAATCTTTAGAATGCACACACCAAGGAGGTGTTTAGGTTTAGGTCAATGCATTTTCAGTTGCATTTCATTTCCAGGGAAATAAAAAGGGATGGAGATGCCTGGAGAGGGCAAGAGACTTTTGGTATGCAAGATGAAATGCAGGGAGTGCATTGGAGTGCAGAGGAAGAGAGGTGGTGCTTCTGAAGCCTGGTTGGTCAGAAAGGTGGGTATACCTTAGCTATAAGGATAAGAAAACAGATGGCAGAAATGCCATGGGCAAAAAAGAATAAAGGGTCAAATGCTACAAGTTCAGAGAAGGTCAGAGGCAGATGGAGGTGTCTTCCTGGTAGGCATATCAACAGATGAAACTGGCCTGCTACAGAGAACAGAGTGATGCAAAGACAACTGCATACTTAGGCAACAGAGTCATAACTACCAGATCATGATGAAAAACTGTGGTTTGAGATCAGAGTTAGCTGAGACCAGAGTGGTACAGAGCTATGGGGGGTATGCAAGGTGCTGGCATTTGTTATCCAGTGAACAGACAAGGTACTACTCAATACCTGGGATTAACAAACCACAGTGAATGAGTTAGTGGTACCCTAGAATCAGTAAACATTAACCATCCAGCAGAGGGTAATGCTAGGCAAAATTGAAGGAGAAGAAGAAGCATTGGAAAGAAGTGGGAATGGGTGGAAGGGAGTTGGAGTATTGGGGCTTCCAAATCCTAAATAGAACAAGATATCCAATGGGGATTATAATGATCAGAAGTGCATGGAAGTGTGGTGCCAGAGGTCAGAGAGACAAGGGGTACAGGTTTAATAGACTTGTCATACTCAGGAGGCCAGGTCTTGAAAGGCTAGGACCAACAGTCAGAAATGGGTTGCCTAGGAGTAGAGAACAGATGCAAGAGATTAATGACTGCCTATTGATAATCCTGGAGTAACTTGTCAAGAAAGGGGCTAGGAAACAGCTAGGGAATGCTTAGACTGCAATGGCATGATCTAGGCATGAGAAGTTGGTTGAAATAGTCTGGAGTAACATGGGGTGGTTTTCCATCAAGGATTACCAGATGACAACAAAGTGTCAGAGGATCAGAGTTAGCTGCCAGAAAAAAATGGGAAAAAATGAAGGAAGTGGCACTCATGGATAGAGAACTACAACCTAAACTGCATTCAAGGATCCATAAGGACTGGTGATGCTGTATAATAGTAGGGAGTCACAGCTGCTCTGAAGAGTCCAGAGTTGAAAATGCCAGGGTCAGGAGTCAGAAGTTGAATCTGTTATAATGCACTTTTTCATTTTTTTTCTTTTTTGGCATTTTCTTCTCACTACTGTAGCTCTTCACATTGTTACATCATGTGACTATTTCATATCTTCACATCTTTCACAGTGTCATATCTTCACCTTTTCACCTTATCACATTTCATCTCTTCACATGTCACAAGTCTAGAGCCATCTAGACTCTGCTGTCATGCCTCATGGTTATCTCCTGTATTTTCTAGGTCCCCACTCTTCTTTTGCCATTGGCCTGCTTACTGTACTCTATTTAGGGCCAGCATTATTTACATGGTCTGTGCTCTTACTGTAGCAATATAAAAGGAGGTCTGCTCAAGTCTGGGTTTTTCCAGTCTTGTGCATTTGAACCTTCCAGTTCTCAAAAGTCCCTTGGCTTTTATTTCCCTTTACTACTCTTGCCTAGTTCTTGTATCTCTAAGTTCAAAGGTACTATCCAGAATTAATCAGCATACACCAAGGCTAGGTGTTAGGTTTAGGACAATGCATCAGCTGCCACATTTTAGAATCTAGGTGCATGTATTTTGAGCAACTGGGGCCAGTAACTAACATCATGGAATGTCAGAGTGGCTTAGAGCAACTCAGAAGGTCAAGGGTGGTAAGGGGCTTGCACCATGTGAAGAATAGATCAACTTAGAAATTTAATGCTCAAAAGAGTGCAAGGTCATAATGGTGTTATTGGAGATTATAGCCTGACAGATGGCACAAGAAATGGGTTGAAGTTCCAGAGATCTTGGAGAGATCACCTGTGAGTGTGCCAAGCATGCAGGTAGTTTAGAGCTGAGTGTTGAGAGACAGTCAAGGCCAATCCTAAAGTAAAAGCTTGGAGAAGTGCAAGTGAGAGTATGAATATACTGTTAAAACATATACCCAGTTCTTTTTTGAATGAAACCCTTGATGCTGAGAAAAGATCATAACTCCAGAGGGCTCTGGAGGGATCTAGGAAGGGTTTCATTAATTGAATGGGACTTGGCTTTACCTTATGTGGTGTACCCTTGCACTTTCCAGTGTTCTGATTTACATAAATGTTGGAGGTGGGAAAGAGAACTGTCTCAGTGCTCAACAGAAGGGACAGGTAGGATAAGGAGAGTCAAGCCTAGTCATGGGGGTGGGACCTTATGACTCCTTCAAGAATATCATTTGGCCCTGAAGATTCTTCAGAGTAACCTGGAGGGTCAGAGTGAGCCCAAGGGCTTGATCAGAGTAAGGATAAAGACAAGGGGGCATTTATGTCAATATTTGTACTAAGGTACAAGATACAAAATTACAGTACTTATACCTTAGAGAGGCAGAACTATATAGAAGTGTAGCAAAGTGAGACAGGTGCAAACTCAGAAGCAAAGCAGATGTCTAAATATCTAAGAAATGAATGGAGATGTCAGGGAAGATAATATCCAATCATGTCAGACTAAAACTGAAGGGTAACAGGATAAAATGAGGGAAAGCAAGGGACAGGAACAAAACAGGAATAGTAACAATGATGGTAATGATAACTGAGAGTGGGAATAGTAATGGAGTTATACTGGAACAGTTCAAAGATGATGAAATTGAACTAAGGTAATACTTAACTGGAACTGAAATAGAACTGAAAATGGAATAGAGCAGAGTGGGAGTGGAGGTCTGGGGAAGCATGTACCACTGAGGGATGGGAAGCATACATACATAGCTGGGATAGACTGGAATGGTAACAGAGGGCTGGAGTTGCCTGGAGGGAAATCAAAGGGCTAGAGTAGCTTACTAGGTACAAGAACCAGTTATAAGCCAGGTTAGGATAGGGTTGGAATTGGATTGAAGGTACAGGATATGATAGTATCCCCCCCTTCAGCCTGAACCCTTGAAGGCTGTTGGCCCAGGGTGTAAAGAATATGGACACATAATCTAAGATAGTGTGGTGATGGGCACATGATCATGTGTTTAGTAACATTGGGGAGATAGAGCAGAGGATTGTGGAGGTGACAAGCACATAACCTTGTTTAGTGACAATGGGGTGGAAGAGCAGAGTTTCTTAGCTCACTCATGAATAAAAATGGGGACTTCATGGTAGCTTATCCTTTCTTCATTACAACAACATGGCTGCCTATGACAACATTGCAACATGGATGGATGAATGGCTCACAGAGCCCACCAATGATGACAAGGCATTAAGTGATGCCAAATATGCTGAGCACAAGAGGCACATGAAAGTGAGGAAAGAAGAAGAGTGAAGAAGGGCAGAAGAGGCCTGAAAGGTGGCTGAGGAGGCTGAGAGGGCCCAGTGGGTGGCAGAGGTGGCTGCTCAAGAAAAGGTAAGTACCATGGTCATTTTGTTAAAACCTTCCATCCTACTAAAAGAGACTGTTAAAATCTATACCAAGATGAGTATACTTTTAACCAGTTTCTCTTTTTTAAATGAAATCCTTGATGCTGAAGGTAGATCAGAACTCTGGGTGCTCCGGAGAGTTCTGGGGAAATCTAGGAAGGGTTTCAATGGTTGAATGGAACTTGGCTTCACCTTATGGGATGCACTCTTGCACTTCTCCATTGTTCTGATTTACATAGATGTCAGGGTGGGTAATAAGGATGTCTCTATGCTCAACAGGAGGGACAGGCAGGACAAGGAGTGTCAAGCCTAGTCATGGGGGTGAGGTTTTACAACTTCTTCAAGAATATCACATAGCCTTGGAGATACTCCAGAGTAACCCAGAGGGTCAGAGTAAGCCCAAGGCTCGAGCAGAGTGAGGATGATAACAAGAGAATTTTCTGGTGTTTTTGTCAATATTCATACTGAGGTACAAGATACAGAACTACAATACTTATACCTCAGAGAGGCAGAACTATCTAGAAGTGTAATGAAATGAGACAGGTGCAAACTCAGAAGCAAAGCAGATGTCTAGATATCTAGGAAATGAATGGAGATGTCAGGAAGACAATGTCCAATTATGTCAGACTGAAACTGAAGGGTGACAGGATAAAACAGGGGAGAGCAAGGAACAGGAATGGAACAGGAATAGTAACAATGATGGTAATGATAACTGACTGGGAATGATAATGGAGTTATATTGGAATGGTCTGGAGATGACAAAGGAGAACTAGGGTAGTACTCTACTGGAGCAGAGATAGACTGGAAGCATAATGGGGCAGAGTGGGAGCAGAAGCCTGGGGAAGCATATAATGCTGAGGGACAGGAAGCATACATGTGTAGCTGGGAAAGACTGAAATGGTAACAGAGAACCAGAGTTGCCTGGCAGAAAGTCAGAGGGCTGGAGTGGCTTACTAGGTGCAAAGACCAATCATAAGCCAGGTTGGAATGGGATTGGAATTCAGATCAGAGGTCTGGGATATGACAACTCCCTTTAGAACTCTTTATTAGTCTTATCAATGCTAATCTCATCACCCATATAAAGAAATACCAGACTAATAACCCTTTCTACCTCTCCATTCTTCTAAAGATAAAGGCATCTGCCAATGAGAAATTCCTTCATTTTTGTACCTCTGAATGAAAGAAAACTAATGGATTACTTACTTTTAACAATCACATCTTTATTTCTTCTTTCATTAATCTTCACTGTAAAATTCTCCAGTATTGCCATGACCACCTCACTGCCAGCCACCCCAGTTATCTCAAAACCTGCCAACTTATCTTGGCCAAATTCTGGTGGCCTGGCCTTGCCACTATTATATCCTGGACCTCCAATCTGAATTCTGACACCATTCTGATCTGGCTTACAATTGGTCTTTGGACCTAGTAAGCCACTCCAGCCCTCTAACTCCCCTTCAAGCAACTCCAGCCCTCTGTCACCATTCCAGTCTTCCCCAGCTATGCATGTATACTTCCTGCCCCTTAGTATTATATGTTCCCCTGGGCTTTTGCTCCCACTCCACCCCATTCTGCTTCCAGTCTATCTCTACTCCAGTTAAGTACTACCCTATTTCCCCTTTGTCATCTCTGGACCATCCTGATATAACTCTGTTACCATTTCTGATCAGTTACCATTACCATCATTGTTACTATTCCTGTTCTGTTCTTGTTCCTTGCTTTCCCCTGTTTTATCCTGTTACCCTTTAGTTTCAGTCTGATATGATTGGACATTGTTTTCCCTGACATCTCCATTCATTTCCTAGATATCTAGACATCTGCTTCACTTCTGAGTTTGCACTTGTCTCATTTTGTTACACTCCTAGATAGTTCTGCCTCACTGAGGTATAAGTACTGTAGTTTTGTATCTTGTATCTCAGTATGAATATTGACAAAAACAACAGAAACACCCTCTTGTTGTTGTCCTTACTCTGCTCAAGCCCTTGGGCTCACTCTGATCCTCCAGATTACTCTGGAGTACCTCCAAGGCCAAGCAATATCCTCAAAGAAGTCGCAAGATCTCACCCCCATGACTAGGCTTGACTCTCCTTGTTCTGCCTGTCCCTCCTGTTGAGCATAGAAACAGCCCTCACCTACCTCCAACATCTATGTAAATCAGGACAATGGAGAAGTGCAAGGGCACACCACATAAGGTGAAGCTGAGTCCCATCTGACCATTGAAACCCTTCCTAGATTTCCCTGGAGCTCTCTGGAGCCCCTCAGAGTTCTGACCTTCCTTCAGTGTCAAGGGTTTCATTTAAAAAAAAAAGGAACTGGTTAAAAGTATACTCATCTTGGTATAGGTTTTAACAGTCTTTTTTTAGTGGAATAAAAGTTTTAATAGCCACCTTCATTTATAACTATATCACTGCTTGCCCCATTTGCCAACAGAATAAGGCAAACACTTATTTCTCCATGCTTTCCCTTTCTCCTATCTGCTCCTCTGCCACCTGCCCCTTCTAGCAGATTTCTTGCAATCTGATCACTGATCTCCTGCCATCCTCCAGCTTTGATGCCTTATTGATCATGGTTAACCATAGACTTACAAAAGGGGGTAATTCTTTGCCCTATCAAGAAATCCATTACTGCACAACATATTGCCACCTTGTTCTTCCACAGAATCTTTCTCCACTTTGGGCTCTATGACAAAATTATTTCTGATTAAGGCCCCCAATTTATATCCACCTTGTTATAAAACTGTGATATACTCCAGGGGTACTCTGGATATGACAAAATGTCATGATATAAGGATGTATAAAATGAAATAAAGTAGAGTATCTTGCAGAGATTAAGAAAAGAATGGATACTAACCAGTATGTGTTCATTTTGAAGGATCATATGCTATCTAGTCTGAAGAAAAGTATTAAGGGTTCAACTCTAATCCCAAATGCAAAGCCTTGATGAATACTTATACAAGCAGCTCAGATCAAAGAAGAGTAATAATAGCAACAAGAGAACAAGTGCTTTAGACTGGATTCTCCAGTCTAAGCCCTTGCTCTTATATTTTATTAGCTAATGTGCATGAATCATGCCATAAGACATATGTAAGCTAGCTAAATAGAGAATAGAGCATAGAAAAGGGGCTAAAGCAAAGCTAAATAGAAAAAAAGTCTAATGTAAGGTAAAAGTAAAAGATATACCATAGCTAAGCAATGTCAATTCATAACAGAAAGTGGAATTCCTGAAGAGAAGGTAATTTTTCAGCAGAAAAATAACCCAAAACATACTTTAAAAAAGGCCCAGAAATAAATAAAAGACAACAATATCTTTCTTTTGGACTGGCCTGCATAGTCTTTAAATATCAGATTTATTAAACACCAATGGGTTTATCTCAAGAAGAAGCTGGCCAAGTATAAAAGAACATCAAAAGAAATCTGGGAGTTATGGGAGAGAGTGGAGGAAGTGTAGAATAATATTTCATCAGAGATATGTCAGAATTTAATTGAAAGTATGTTCAAAAGATTAGAGGCAGTAATCAAGGCCAAGAAAGATATTATGGTGTTGATATGGAACTTTGTGCAGATAAGGTGATAACCCTAATCAAGGGCTTACAGTGTCAGTGTTGGTGTAGATGAGAGTAAAGCAGAGTAGATATATGAGTGAATACTGTACTAGATGATACAAGTGCTCAAAACTAAAGCTTGAAATATGCTAAAGCTATAGTATTTATATAGTACAGAAAGGTGCACAGACCAAGACCCTGATGGGAATATTCCCACAGACTCTGAGGCACCATCAAATGGAAAAGAAGCACCTGTGAGAATAGCCAATGACTGAAAAGAAGCAGGGCTTCTGAAATGAAAGAAAAGCAAAAAAAATGAAAATAAAATGCAGGCTAAAGGCATGAGGCTAATCCTATGCCCTGGGTCTAGACCAGTCATGTGACCCATCATGTGCCTAGATAAGATAAAAGATTAGATAACCACATGGCAAAGATAAGATAAAGTCATGTGATTAAAAATTGAAAAAGTGAACTATAACAAAAGATTATACAAAGTACTAAAATACATAGTTTATGCATTCTGTTACATAGCAAAATAATTGACCCAATAAGTCCCTGTTTTAAATTATCCATATCTTGATTAATTTTGACTAGAATTATATAATTAAGGTATTTGCTAAATTAAAAATATGTAAAATAGCTAATAACATAAATAAAAATCCATCATGTAGCCCTGACCAATTACTATTAGTCATCAACCTATACCTTAGCTTTATTTGTTCTTGTTATGGAGTTATTCTATAAACATTGAAAAAGTACTAAATATTGGGTCAATTTTTGAAGTTACTATATATTTTTTAACTCAGTAATGTAGTTATATTATGGAACAGCAAAAAACAAAACAACATCACCATATTATCATGTAAAGCTGAATACATTGCACTCACACACTACACAAAACAAGATCTATGATATAACAGACTCTTTTGGTGGACTTTATATGCTAACTCTAACCCAAAGTACCTTGAGATTATGCTAGACTTGAAGTTGGATTTGAAGTAAGAGTAAAGGTAAAAGAAGTATATGCCTAACCTTAAATAGAACTAAGACTTATAGATGGGGAAATACTTAAGATAGCTAGGCCTGAGAAGCAAAGGAGAAAATTTGAATACTTATTGAAATATCTAGATGGCTAAATAAACAAGTGCTCAAAGCTGGAAAGCTAAGAGCTATATGAACTGGTTTATTTATACTATCTAGAGTGGCACACAGACCATCAAGTCTATTAGGAATAAATACTAAAATGGAAGTAGAACATAGAATGTGGTTATAGAATATAACTAAAAAGCCATGTATATTAAAGGATTAGAATGGAAAAAAATATCTAGAATGGAAAGGAAAACTGCAGGGTCAATGAATATGAGTATAGTATCTTATCCTTGAAGCCAAGAAAATTCCATCTGAATTTCTGCCACACATTAGATTCAAGCAATATTATTATCTGAGATTTTGCTAACTATTAAAAACTATACCCTTGTTACTGCATAAATGAAACCCTTATTACTAGAAGTGGAGGTTAGATTCAAGCACATTAATGGAGCTTGATTCTGGCAGAGGATATAAACTTCAGAGGCTTTCAAAAAGGTCCAGATATTTCCAGAGAAGGGTCAAGAAGGGCTTTATTGATCAAATGGGACTTGGCTTTACCTTATGTGATGTATTCTTGCATAGTTTAATGTTCCAATTTATAAAGGGTCAGAGATAGAGAAGAGAATAGTCTCAGCACTCAATATAAGTGACAGGTAAGATAAGAAGTGTTAAGCCTAGTTATAATAAGAGCAGGTCCTTAGCATTCCCTTAGAGAGGTCATTGAGGCCCAGAGATATTCCAGAGCTAACCAGAGGGTCAGAGAGTAAGCTGGGTAGCTCAATCAAAGTAAGAATAAAGTCAAGATAAGGGTGTTCTTTGTTGATCTTCAAACTAAGATACAGGATACAGAACTACTGTACTTATACCTTGAAGAAGCAGATTATCTAAAGAAGAAAAGAAGTTGTAAAAGGAGTTGTCTTAGAAGCAAAGACAGATGCCAATGCAACATGAACATAAATGGAAATGTTAGAGAAGACAATGTTAAATAATGTTAGACTGAAACTGAATAATGGTAGGAAGAGGCAAGGGGAACAAGAAATAGGAACTGTAACTATATTATGCCCTGAGAATTTGAGCACCAACAATCACTTAAAATCTTAAAAAGAGCCCTCTTGTAAGGGATACTTGATGAATCAAGAAATAAGTAGTTGCCAACTTAAGGCCAAGAAAAGAGTGTAGCAAAGGGTCCAGACACCTATAGGGGAAAAATGTCCAAGTGCTCAAGACTGATAATCAAGAGCATACATGAAATTCTTTATATATGTTTTAGTACTGTGCATAGATCAAGAACTCTAATAGAAGAATTTCTATAGATATGGGGATTGAAAGAAAAAGAAGTATCTATAAGAATGACCAATGGCTAAAAAGAAGCAGGGCTTTTAAAAGGAAAATAAAAAGAAGCATATTAGAAATTAACAATAGATCAGAAGATATAAAATTAATCCTATATCTAGAGTTTAAACTCTATTTAGTGACTTATCTCATATCACAATAAGATAAATATTAAATAATCATGTGTTAAAGATAAGATAAGATCACTTGATCAAAAATGAAAATTTGTATTATAACAAACTAAGGGCAGGGCAAGATACAGAGTTGTAATGGAATTGCCCAGAGAAAACAAAGTAAAAAATAAGATACTATGTAACTGTAAATAGAAACAGAGCTAGAGGTAGAAAGAGAACAAAGGACCAGAGAAGCCTGTACTGATAACTGGGCAAGAGGAATACAACTGTAGCTGGAGTAATATAAAGTGGTAGTGAAGGGATATGGAGTGGTAGCAGAGGGCCAGAAGGACCTGTACTAATGACTGGGCAAGTGTAGCAATAAGTACTGGGTACAAAGACTAGATGTAAGCTGGATTGGAATTGGATCTGACTTATGAAATATAACATTGACCAATTCTATGCTAATTCTTTATTCAAGAAATACTCTGATAGAACTAACCATAGCCTAGGATTATTGTCAAAACTCAAAATGTTGAAAATGAATCAGCTGCTACTACTACTAGATTGGAGTTCACTGAAAGGAGATGCAAGCTCCAGAGATCTTTGGATAATTTCAAAAATTCCTGAAAATAATCAAGTAGTCAAGTAGCAGGTTCTTTATCAAATGGGACTTGGCTTTATCTTATGTGATGTGCCCTTGCATAGTCTTGATGTTCTAATTTGCAGCAAGCTGGAAATAGCAGAGGAGAGCTTGCTCAGGGCTCAATAGAAGAGATAGATAAGACAAAGAGTATCAAGTCCAGTCTTAAGAAGCAGAGTCATTAAAACTTCAGGAAGCTAGTCAATAGGCTGGTTATAATCTCCAGCAGGGCTGGAGGGTTAAAGTGAGTTAGGGGACTCAGGTTGGATAGGGGTAGTAACAACAGTAAAGTTGTCACTCATTCCAAGTCAACATTAAACCATAATGACTTGATACTGAAAACTTCAGAGTAATCCAGAGAGTTAGAGTAAGCCCAAGGACTTAGTCAGAGTAAGAGTGAACAGATGCAAACATAGTGTGTTTCTGTCAATATTTAAACTAAGGTACAGGATACAGAACTACTGTACTTATATCTTGAAGAAGTAAATTATTTAAAGAAGAAATAAAGATGTGAAGAAAGTTATCTTAAAAGTAAAGACAGGTGCCAATGTAACCTGAATATGAATGGAGATGTATCAGGAGTTGTTAGAAGAGTAAAGCATGAAACATCATTTTCTGAAGATCAATGAAAATAGGATTGGAGGTGTCTAAGAGTAACTAATGACAGGTGTCATTATGACATAGTGGTTGAATATAAAGCTAAAACAAACAGAAGGCAAGAACTAATGTTAAGAAAAGCAGAGTTAAAGTAGAGTAGCTTTGGGAAAGCTGGAGCAAGAACTAAGGTAATGAGCAGAAATCATAAGTTAAGAAGCAAA
>JBBPKN010000742.1:0-29785 GCA_038089275.1 Pulveroboletus cf. rosaemariae
TAGAGCAAGTGAAATAGCCATGAAAAGTCAAAGAAAGGATTTTTTTTCGAGCAGGGGCAATAGGATGCATAGTGAATTATAGAGTTGTGAAGGCATTGGTATTGTGTTCTCAAATGTAATGTAAGCCTTCTAGCCCTAACCTACCTTAAGTAGGTACTAAAGTCAAAGTTAGATTTGAATTAAATAAAGAAAGAGATAATGTGGGAATACTTAGGGTAGCAAGTCCTGAGGAGCCAGAGCACAAGTTACCAGAATAGGCATATATTGGTAGGCACTAGCTAGGACTAATGATATACAAGGTAACAAGTAGTTAAGGCTAGAAAGCCTTAACAAGAAATGTACTAGCTACTTATACTAATCTCAGCAGCACACAGATTATCTAGTGAGTCCAGCATAATACTAAATATGGAAATAGGGCATAGGGCAAGGGTAGAGAGTATGACCAAATAGGCCATGCAGATAAAGGGTATAGAATAAAAGAGAAGCTAAGAGTAAAAAGTTAGATTAGGGATAGCAGAGATTAAACCATACTCTTAGTCATAAAGCTAAGGAGATTTCATCTGAATCTCTGCCACAATCCTATCTTGATCCTCATCTAGATCAAGATCAGATTCATCAGAGATTGGATTAGGAGGTATTATTATGTAAAATGCTAGATCCAATTCTAGCTATCTCTAATCTGAGAACTTTGAATAATAACTTGATTATAATCTAGGGTTATTCCTTGTTAGGCATAGGAGTCTCACAATTACATACTTGGTCACATGACTCTTGTGCTAGCAGATTGAAGGTATATAATACTATTCCCTCTTCAAGGATAAAACTCCAGAAAGCCTTATTATCTTTTTCTAACTTGACTCATTATTGGTATTTGGCTTCATCAAATGCTCTGAACTCTGAAATAAATAAGGAAAAAAAAGAGAAAAAACTGGCATAAACTCTGAAGCTCTGAAGTTTAAAAAGTGTCAAAAAAAATCTTTCTCAAATGTTTCTTGATATTATATCCCATACCTCTGACCCAATTCCAATCTAGCTTACAACTGGCTCTTACACCCAGTAAGCCACTCTAGCCCTCTGACTCCCCTCCAGGAAACTCTGGCCTTCTGTCACCATTCCATTTCACTCCAGCTATGCATGTATATTTTCCACCTTTTCATTAATATATGCTCCTCCAGCCTCCACTCCCACTCCACCCTATTCCATTTCTATATTCTATCTCTGTTCCCAGTTAAGTCCTACCTTAGTTTCACTTTGCCTTCTCCAGACCACTCTGCTATAACTCTATATCTAGTCCCACTTTTAGTTACTCTTGCTATTCCTGTTCCTGTTCCTATTTCTTGTTTTCCCTTGCTTCTTTCTGTTATCTCTTAGTTTCAGTCTAACATGATTGAACATTGTCTCCCCTAACATCTTCATTCATTTCTTAGATATTTAGATATCTACTTCACTTCTGAGTTTGCACCTGTCTCACTTCACTACACTCTTAGATAGTTCTGCCTCTCTGAGATATAAGTACTATAGTTCTATATCTTGTACCTCAGTACAAATATTGGCATAAATACCCCCTTGTTGTTATCCTCACTCTGCCTGAGCCCTTAGACTTACTCTGACCCTCTGGATTACTTCAGAGTACCTTCAGGCTGAGTGATATCCTTGAATAAATTGTAAGGCCCTACCCTCATGACTAGGCTTGACTCTCCTTATCTTGCCTGTCCCTCTTGTTGAGCATTGAGATTACTCTCTTTCCCATCTTTAATACCTTTGTAAATTGAGACACTGAAAAATGCAAGAGCATATCACATAAGATGAAGCTGAGTCCTGTTTGACCAACAAAACTTTTCCTGAATCCTTTTGGATGCCTTTGAACATCTTCAGAGTCTCTGAAGTATGACCTTTCCTTAGATTTGTGCATTATCAAGGCACTAGAACCTAACCTTTGTTCTCTAGCCTTAAGGATTTTGTTTATGAAGCAGATAATAATAGAAAGTCTATCAGTGGTCTGCAATGGGATAAGTTTCAACAGTATATCCATACTCAATAGAAGGTTTTAACACTTGAACTCATCTTCTTATCCTTCATTACTTGATAATTCTTTCTAGAAGAGGGGATTTACTATGTTTATCTCCCATCTCTACTATCCCCTTTTCAGGTTTCATTATCCCAACAAAACTCACATTGAAGTAAGCATATGAATCTCAAGTGAACAACTACTTTTCTTCAGAAAAAATTTGATAAATTTCAAGAAAATCCTTTAAAACAGAATACTTCTTCTTGCTCTGTGGAATGGTACTGGCATGTTTCAACCAGGCTCTTGCTCAACACTGAAATAGAATGTTGAATAAACAAGAGATTCAGAATTAATGGTAGGGGGCTAGAAGTTTGATAACACAGCTTCTTGCATTACTGCCTCTGAAACAAAACCATAATAGTTTAAAGTCTTGCCTAGGACTCAACCTAAATACTTGAATCTTTCAATTACTTAAACTTGTCTTGACAACTTTCATAGACTTTTCATTATTATATGCTAAGGTAACCAGCTGCATATTGACAATTTAAGTACTATCTTGACTTATCACAAACTTTATCTACTTGAAACTTTTTTCAGATCTAGACTTCATAGTTTGCAATCATTGTGAACTAAGGATTTCTCAGAAGTACCCATAATACCAAAACAGTTTTATATCTTGCTTAGGACCCTTGCTGACTTAAATACTAAATCTTTTAGTTACTCACCTAGATAACTAACTGCTGGCACTCTAATACCAGACTAACTGCATCATCATTAGCTTTCCTTACTAAACCCTTCTTCTTGTCTTCTTTTATAGTTTAAAAACATTTTGGTCCAAACTTGCAAACATCTTCTTATCATTATTGATATCTTCCAATTGTGATCTGGCTTTGTGTTCTAGAAAGAAAAACCCACAAAACTCCATGCATTTGCTTTTTTATCTTTGCAGGATAACTTCACAGATAGACATTTTCCCTCATATACAGTTTTAGCCTTCTCACTTTCATAACTTCTCAACTTTAACTTGAAAATATTCTGAAACCTTGTAACTTCTGAACACTTCTGTTCATCTTCATGATTAGTTGTTAGTTTGACTACTTGCATCTTCTGTTTATCTTCAATGCTTTTATCCTTGCAAACATCCTTGCAACCAATTTCTACTCAGAGAAGTTGCCTTAACTTCTTTTATCTTCAGTTTGTTATAAACTATGACATACTCCAGAGTGAACAGGGCTTGGCTTTACCTTATGTGGTACACCCTTATGCTAGTACCAGGTGCCCCAATTTATGGAGAAGTTAGAAGAGGGTTGGAGGTTTGGGGTAAATTATAGGGCTTTTCACCAAGAGATACAATGTCAAGTCATGAGGCAAGTCATGAGACTTAGAGTAGGATATGACATCAAGTTCTGAAGCAAGAGGGGGTCAAGAAAGATTATAATATCATGTTATGGTTGATATTTGAACTGAGATACAGGGTGCATAACTACTGTACTTATACCTCTGGAAAAGCAGAATATTTAAAGAAGGAAAGGAGTTGTGAAAGGAGTTGTCTCATAAGTAAAGCAAGTGTTAATGTACCCTGGATACAAATGGAGATGTCAGGGGAGACAACATTGAATAATGTCAAACTAAAACTAAATAATGACAAAAAGAGGCAAGAAAGAAAGGAACAGGAACAGAAAGTGAGATTGGAGGAACAACAGAGTTGTATCAGAACAGTATAGATTTATCATAGGTAAAGTTGTAATTATTAGGTAGAAAGAAACAAAGGTAAAGGAAACCAGGAAATACATAGCTTGAAAGCATAAAAGTGACCAGAGTTGCACCAGAGATGAATCAGAGTTGACTTGTTGGCATGGGATATGACACAGTTACTCATTTCTCTAATAGTTTTACATTATTTCAGATAAGATGAACAACTTTTCCTTCTTCTGCTTGATTGAATACTTTAACACTCTTTGATGACCTAACTTTCTAATAGCAATCTGTCACTGTACTTCTTCTTTAATCTTGCATACTTTAGAATTATCACTCTAAAATAACTATTTAATAACACAGATGTTGAACTGCAACTCTGAAAACAAAACCAAGTGTTGAACTTCTTTACCCTCTCTTTAGAGGTGTCTTCTAGTGGATAAACTTCTTGATTAATTTCCATGTGGTCAAACAATGGACTAAACCACCTGAACTTCCTGCTAGAAATCTTTAAATAACATTCTTGCTTGACTTTATCTATCCTTGACTGACTTTTCCCTTTCTACTTAGAGATTTTGATCTTCTTTTATCTGATACTAAGCCAAAGACTCTAAAATAGTTTATCATCATCTTAGACTCTTTCTGTGAACAAAAACTCCAAATAACTTCAAGTAAGCCTTCAAATATCATTTTTTCTTCAGGCTCCAACTTCCCACTACTTCATTAACCCCTGTCTTTGCCTAAAGAAGTCATTATTATTGATCTTTGAAGTATCTTCAATCTTCATTCACTAAAACTCTAAATTCTTTTGATTACTTTCTTACTACTCATTATGGATTAATATGTAAACTAAGCCACTTCACAACTTTTATCTAATTTTACCTACTCAAACCTTCTAGTTTACTATTATCATGGACCTTGATAGTTTATAGTCAATTTCAGACTGATCTTCTTCAAAACCCAAGACAAAGTCAATCAAAGTAAGCCATTACATATCCTTTCAAATGCTAGATGATATTTAATCATGATTATTGTTCTTTTTTTCTTTTTTATTCTAGATCTCAAAAGTATTCTTTATTTATAGTGTTATGGTGTCAATCTCTGAACAATCTGTCCTAACCCTAAATAGTCTGCCTTGAGAGGGTACATCAGTTTCATTGTCTGATTTGGTTGGAATAGAATGGGAACGGTGTAGTGGACTCAGGGTAGCAAGGCCTGAGGAGCCATATCACAAGTTAGAAGGAGAAATGCCTGTATTGACAAGGCACTAGACAATGTACAAGAGATCAAGCTAAACAAGTGGTTAAGGCTGGGGAGCTGAAACCAAGGAACTACTCAACTATTTATACTATGTCTAAGTGTGCACAGACCATCTCCAGGGCATAGGGAAAGACTAAATAAGGGAATAGGGCATAGGGCATGCTTACTGAGAATATGACCAATGGGCCATGCAGATCTGGTGTGTAGAATAGAGAGGTTGTGTGAAATGAAAGGAAAGGGTCTAGAGTAAGCAGAGATTAGACCATGCCCTCAACCATGAGGCTGAGGAGATCCCATCTGGATCTCTGCCACAGATCAGATTCATCAATCTAGATCAGATGTCATCTAGATCCAATTGGGAAATACCTTCATCTGAGATGCTAGATCCAACCCTAAGCTGTGCCCAAATCCAAGGGGAAACTCTGAAGAACAACTCAACCATATCCTGGGGTTTATTCTTGTTTGGCAATAAAGTCTCACGGTCACATGCTTGTCATGTGACTCTTCTGCTAGCAAATGTTATGTTCATAACATATAGCCATTACATGAAACACAGCTTTCTAATGTGTTAATCTAAATTCTAACACCTTTTTAGTGTATGCTTTCTAAGATCTGAGTAGTGACTTTTAGACTAGAGCCACAAGAACTAGGCAAGAGTAATAGAAAAAGGTAAGAGCCAAGTGTTATATTCGATAACTTCGTTGAGCGTTCTTAACCCTAGTCTAGGGCTTTGGTGGCGGTTACGGTGACAGTTATGGTGAAGATGATGGAAATAATGATAGAAAGCGAGGAGTACGAGTGAACACTGTACTAGAAGATACAAGTGCTCAAGACTGGGAGTCTTGAGATGTCTATGCTACAGTTTATATAGGCTACAGTATTGCGCACGGACCAAGACCCTTATGGGAGAATTCCCATGGACCCTGGATGGCGATCAAAAGGAAGAGAAGCACTCGTGAGAATAGCCAATGGCTGAAAAGGAGCAAGGCTTCTAAAATGGAAGAACAACAGAAATGAAAGAGGGCCGGAAGACATGAGGCTAACCCTATGCCCTGGGTCTAGACCAGTCATGTGACCCGTCACATGCCCTGATAAGATAAAAGATTAGATAACCACATGAAGAAGATAAGATAAGGTCATGTGATCAAAGTTTGAAAAATCGGACTATAACACTATCCCCTTTTTAGGTCTCGGATTCCAGACGAGACACAAATAACGCTTGAGTTTCAGTATGGTTTTCATATGGTTTGAATAAAGAACGGAAGGTTGAGAGGTCAACAGTGAAAAGACGACGAGGAGCCAACAGATGGAGTTTATGGAATTCTTCAATAAGTTCTGGGGAATTAGTTAGATCGTCTTTTGTTTGCCAAGTACGATCATTTTCTCCATAACCTGTCCAGTGAACCAGATATTCCAATTTTCCTTTTCGAACACACGAGTCAATGATATGGTCAACCTCGTATTCCTCGTGTCCTTCTTCGGTGACCAATATGGGATCAGGAGTGAGAATATCCTGACCATGGAGGGAGGGAAGATAGGGCTTGATGCGTGAAATATTAACTGTAGGATGAATACGCATCGTTGAAGGTAATTTTAAACGAACAGCATGGGGAATGATGTCAATTATTGTGAAAGGCCCAATCCATCGTTTAGTCAACTTTTTAGATGGATACGGAAGTGTTAAATTCTTTGTCGAAAGAAGAACTTGCTGCCCTTTAGTATATGAAGGGAGCATTGTTGTGTTTTGCTTGGTCATTCTTTCTTTAGTTTCCTTTAGAGCCTCTTGTATGTCTTTGAATGACTTTGCCATGTCATGAAGGAAATGAGAAGAGGGATGTGAAGTGGGAGGAGCTTCGAAACCAAAACGAGGATGATAGGTTTTAGTTATTTTGAAAGGGGATGTTTTCGTAGATGTTGAATAGGAGTTATTGTGATGATATTCTGCGAGTTTAATCCAGTCCGCCCATGTTTCCTGTCGTTTGGCAATAAAGTTACGAAGATACTGTTCAAGTTCCCTATTAATTCGCTCCGTTTGTCCGTCCGTTCTTGGGTGATACGCTGTAGAGATCTTTTGTTTGATTTGAAGAATCTCGTTCAGCTGCCTAGAAAACTCTGAAATGAATTGTGGTCCTCGATCCGAGACTATAGAGGATGGTAGGCCATGTCGCGACCATACATTATCCCTGAAAAGTTCTGCAACATAAAGAGAAGAAAAAGATGAAAGACAAGGAATAAAAACAACTTCTTTTGAAAAACAATCCACTACCACCATAATCGCATTAAAACCTTTTGAATCTGGAAGCCCAGTGATGAAATCAATAGAAATATCTGTCCATGGAATAGTCGCAAGAGGAAGTGGTTGAACAGGAATAATAGGTTCTGAACCCTTTGATGTTGCACATGTAGAACAATGTGAAATGAAATTTGCAACATCTTCCTTGAGTCCAGGCCAATAATAATATCGGGATAAAAGTTGCTTGGTCCTGGTTTGACCTGCATGACCTCCAAGTGGGGATGAATGGAAAAGATTAAGTGCTTCTGTACGTAAAGTTTCTGGAATAAATACTTGTTCTCTTCAATTCAGATAGACCTTGCTCTCTGGACTATAACACCAGGGGTCCGAGAGTCATAGATCCACTGATTCTTGTTGTACATGAGAGAAAAACAAAGAAGAAAGAGAAGTGAAACGTTAAGAAAACCGATGAGGCGGAAGCATAATAACTTGTTTGTTTGGGTCAGGTTTATTTTCAAAATGATCCTGTCTTCGAGATAAGGCATCTGCCCTTCCATTGGTATGACCAGGTTTATAACACATCTGAAAATTAAACTCGGATAATGTGGCTTGCCACTGAGCCTGACGAGGAGAAAGATCTTGAGGCCGCTTCCAGTATTCAAGATTCTTGTGATCTGTCCAGATCTCAAAAGAATCGCGACCAATGAGATAATGACGCCATTCGCGTAGGGCACGAATAACGGCAAGGAGTTCTTTGTCATAGATGGGATAATTTAATTCGGCCGCGTCCAAAGAGTGAGAAATATACGCAGCTGGTCACCAAAGACCATCTTCATGTTGATAGGAAATGACTGCTCCGGTGGCAACATCCGAAGCATCAGTTTCGATGCAAACTGGTTTGGAGAAATCAGGGTAACAGAGGAGCGGTTCGGAAGTGAGGATGTCTTTAAGATGAACGAATGCAGTCATGCATGCCATAGTCCATTCAAATTTGACATCTTTCTTGGTAAGAGAATTAAGGGGTCGAGCTATATCGGCAAAATTAGGAACAAATCTCTGATAATAATTTGCAAGACCAAGAAAAGCTTGAATTTGTTTGACAGTACATGGGATTGGCCAATTTCAGACTGCGCTGGTCTTGTTTAGTTGCATCTGTACCCCCTTTTTAGATACAACCATTCCCAAATAATCTACTTGATCTTGTGTGAAGTGACATTTTGATGGCTTTAAGAAAAGGTCGTTGTCATGAAGTCGACCTAGTACTTCGGCTACAATCTCGAGATGTTGATTTCGGGTCTTTCCTTTTGTAAAGATCATGATGTCATCGATATATATGACGACATGTTCCCACATATCGTGGAAAATATTATTGACCATGGCCTGGAAAGTACCTGGTGAGTTGCACATGCCAAAATACATTACCAGTGGTTCATAAGCTCCAATAGGGGTGGTGAATGCGCCTTTCCATTCATCACCTTCTTTCATCCGAATATTGTTATAACCCCATCGGAGATCTAGGGTTGTGAACATATCAGCTCCGTTTAACCTGTCATTGAGTGTGGATATTAGTGGTAACGGATAATTGTTCTTGATAGTGTGTTCGTTAAGATAACGATAGTCAATAACCATTCGTTTACCGCCATCTTTTTTTCCAATAAAAAATACTGGTGACATTTGTGGAGATTTGGAGGATCTGATATATCCTTTCTTCATTTCTTTATCAATGAACTCCCGTACTTCCTTCATTTCTTCATTTGAAAGAGGAATGATACGACCTTTTTTCGGAACAAAATCTTCTTTAAGATCGACCGCATGATCCCAAGGTTTTCGGGTAGGCATGCGTTCAGATTCATGCTGAGAAAAAACAGGTAAAAACTCCCATAACTCTTTAGGTACTTCCTTTTGTAGTTGTGTTTGTTCTTCAGCAGTCACCTTTCTTGCCATTATATGTGACTCGCAATCTGCTGTACACCTAGAGAAATTAATAGTTTTCTTTACCCAATCAATTTCTGGATTATGCCTTGTAAACCAGTCAAAACCTATAAGAAGGTCGAGTGGTCCTAACGATGATACATAGGCTACGGTTCTTTCCCAATGCCATCTTCCATTTTGTCCTTTGATCGCTATATAAATTATCACGTAAGTGGTGATTTTACCAATTGATCCTTCAGTTCCGTCTGCATTGAAGACGGTTAAAGGTCTTGGCATATCTTTTTCGTGTAGTCCGTGTTTCCATACAAACTTTTGATCTATAAAGGTTACCAATGCTCCTGAATCAATAATAGCAAATGTTAGACCACAAGATTCCATTTTTAAACCTTCTTTTCCTTTTATTTCTCCGTCAATCTTTACACTTACCCCCAGTTCATCTCGTTGCTTTCAATTAAATAACTTGGCTAGATCTTGTCGCTCTTCACTTCCTATAGCAATTAATTGTCCATTAGTTTCTTTTGACGGAATTAAGCACCCTATATCCGGGGCCACGCTCGAACGAGACGCCGTCATGGATGGAACTTGATTCCATTTCAATGTAGACAAATTAAAAGAATCAGGAAGGTAAAACGATTTGCATACTGGGATCCTTGACTCTAACCTATCAAGTTCCCTTACTCTTTTCCCGCCTCCTTCTGCTTACATTCTGTTTCAAATAAATCTTGGAAGTAGGCTCTGGCTTCGTCCATACTTCCCCAAGATGCCACCGGGATCTCCTGAAATCTGGCAGCGTCTGCCATATTGTAAACCGGCCCGATACCGGTTGGTTCGGCCGATTGCCATCCATTCTTGTCAGGGGGCGAGAACTCTCCGAACCTTACCGGTTGGACAAACTGCACTTGTGCCGGTTGTTGTACCCTTTGCACTTGTGGTTGTTGTCCTCTGAAATTGTTGGAAGGCCTCGGAGCTGACAGGTTAAATTGTCCTCGGCATTCCCTTACAAAGTGCCCTGCTTTTCCACATTTAAAACAGGTGCGGACCAGCGTATTCACTGTCGCCACTCCTTGTCTGTCCACATCCATCGGAGCTCCCCTTCCCGGCTGAATTCCTGTTTGGATGAAATGAGGAGTAGGTGTGAAGTTATTGGGGGGAGGACCTCAAGGAGGTTGGAATCGACTTTGGAATCGAGGGGCCGACCTTTCTACTGCCATGCATTCGAATCCTCTTCCGATCGTCCGCATCTGTTCTACCAAATCAAAGAAGTCCTCCTTGATTTCTTGCATAATCGCTTGCTGGTACACCCTGTAGTGCACCTGTTCTCGTAACATCTTTGCCACATGTTCAAAACTGACACCGGCGTCCTTCCTCAGCACCTCGAATGCCTGCAGGTAATCATCAATAGAGTTACCCTGCCTTAAACCCTCCAGCTTCTTCATGGCGTCATGAGCCATTTCCTGAATTCTAAAATATGATCGCATTTCCATAGCGATCCCTGCGAAGTCCGGCCATGCTGAGTCTCCTTTCCTCAGGCCTTGACCGTCATAATCCCCTTCTGCATTGATATACTTTTCCAAAGTTATCTGTGCAAACCCTTCTGCTCTTCCCTCCAGGTGAGAGAGCACTGCCGCACATTGCTGTCTGTTAGTTTTCCACTCCTGCTCGACTACCCATATCGAGAGGAGGGCAAACCACTTTCTCCATTTGGTTTTGTCCCCGTTCCAGGTCCCAGGGTCTCTAATCTTCCTCGAAGCTCCCATCTTCGAAAGTTCGGTGGCCAGTTCTCTCATCGTATCTCCACTGTCCATAGCTCCACTTCCAAAGGTCATTGTACGGGTCGAGGGCTGGAAGAGTGGGAGGTGGTGAGATGGTTCTGGTGATTGCTGCGGAAGGGTTGGTTGCTCTAGGAGAATTGATCCTAGCTCTATGTCCGGATTCTCTGGTGATGACGACAAGCTGTCGGGTCTTTGATACTGTGGTTGATTGAATGGGGCGGACATGTTGGGCTAGTGTCTGGGGGCATCGGTTAACTGTTTTAAGAGCGGAGGAGGGACGAAGCGATTTGATGCGATCCGATGCTGCTACTTTCCTATCTCTGCCTTTCTTTGCCGCAAAATCCTTTCTCGTCTGCTCATCAAACTTATCAAATCTCTGTTGAAACGATTGTCTGCCAAAATCGTCATCCTCAAATCCTAAAGATGCTTCGATGATGAATTTGGTTAATTTTTCTTCGTGTCCCCAGGAATATTCCTTTCTCATGTGGTGCGTACGGTTAAGCCCTAAGACTGGTAATAGTAGTCTTGAGCAAGTGTTATATTCGATAACTTTGTTGAGCGTTCTTAACCCTAGTCTAGGGCTTCGGTGGCAGTTACGGTGACGGTTACGGTGAAGATGATGGAAATGATGATAGAAAGCGAGGAGTATGAGTGAACACTGTACTAGAAGATACAAGTGCTCAAGACTGGGAGTCTTGAGACGTCTATGCTACAGTTTATATAGGCTACAGTATTGCGCATGGACCAAGACCCTTATGGGAGAATTCCCATGGACCCTGGACGGCGATCAAAAGGAAGAGAAGCACTTGTGAGAATAGCCAATGGCTGAAAAGGAGCAAGGCTTCTAAAATGGAAGAACAACGGAAATGAAAGAGGGCCAGAAGACATGAGGCTAACCCTATGCCCTGGGTCTAGACCAGTCATGTGACCCGTCACGTGCCCTGATAAGATAAAAGATTAGATAACCATGTGAAGAAGATAAGATAAGGTCACGTGATCAAAGTTTGAAAAATCGGACTATAACACCAAGGGACTTGTAGAACTAGAGGGTTCAAGTGTGTAAGACTGGGAAAACCCAGGCTTGAATCAACCTTCTTTTATATTGCTACAGCATATGCATAGACCATGTAAATGGTGCTGGCCCTAAATAATGTACAGTAAGCTAGCCAATAGCATAAAGAGAGCAGGGATCTAGAAATACAGCAGAAAACAATAAGGCATGACATTAGAGTCTAGATTGCTCTAGACCTGTGACATGTGAAATAGTGAAGAGGTGAAATGTGAAATAGTGAAAATGTGAAAGGTCATGTGATGTGACAATGTGAAGAGCTACAGTGGTGTGAATAAAGTGCCAAAAAAGTAAAAAATGAAAAAATGCATTATAACATTATAGACTCCATTGAATCTAAAATAATCCACCAATCAGAGTAAATCTTCAAGTTTCCTCCATGGCCCTATATGTGACCATGTTACTATCATTGATCCTTATTTTGGCTTCTTTTTTCTTTGTCAACAAATTATTTCTAGCTTAATGAACTCTAGAGATTGAAATGTAAATCACAAATGGCAGTTGAAAGCCTAATGATTTAAAACAAGTGGTGTTGTTTCTTTTACTTTTCCCTAGTGCTTCTAGTCTGCAATAAAGCCTTTCACATTTTGGTACTTTCTCAAACTGACAAATTAAATGAATAACTCTTGAGCATGACAATGATTTCAATCCAATGAACAGAAAGGTTGTCAATTTCCCAGAATGAATATAAAGTATAAGGGTTTGAGCAAATATCCACAACTAGAGATAAAATGTCAGATTAATGAATAAACTAAGGTCAATCTATGGCATAAATAACAGTGTGAAGAGTTTTATAATATCCAAAAACAATGGCAAGAGAGAATAATGGGCCCCTAGATGTGAACCCACCAATATATGACCCACAGCAGTCAAAAGACTTGCAGCCATGCAAAAAGATCCAAGATATTCCCAAAACCAGAGAAATGCTTTCTTTAATGTCAAAGCTGGACTGAAAATGCTTCTTTAATGTCATAAGTTAGATAAATAGACATTTTCTAAAAAGATGCCCAGCTTTCTAACAAATTAGATGTCTGAAGTAGTTTAAAAACATGCTCAGGTTCCAAAGTGTCAGTATTAGAATACAAAGTGGGAGTATGAATTGCTGGCAGACTATATTCTTTCTTCTCCTAATATTCAAATGTATAAGATCTGAGCTCTGTCTCAAAGCACACCTAGTCAAGTATGGTAGCCTTAACTGTTATAATATCAGACTTCATACAACACTTCCTAACTCTAACTAGCCAGTCTTGAGAGGATGTAATGGATTTGGTGTTGGATTCAGATTAAAGCACAATCAACTGTTGTGCTCTAAACCTAAATCTAAAAGAAAAAGGGAAAGAATGAGAATTCTAACCCTAACCCTTGACCAGGGTTCCTAGACTGTTCCTATAGGGCTTTTGTGGCTAGTGGCCTCTAACTAGGCAAGGAAAGAAAGTAGTGAGCCTTTATAAGAATATAAAAGGATCCAGGCCTAAAAAGAGTAACTTTCTAGGAATTACTTGTGAAAACCTAACAAAGGACTCAAGTAACTAAAACTAGAGAGACAAGTCCTTACCCCTTTCACCCCTTATATATTCCAGGGACTGGTATACAGATCAGATAATCTACATGGACCAGTATGGAAACTCTAACTAGAAAGAAAATGGAACATAGGACATAAGTAATAAAATGACTAACTATCTGCAGTAAGCCATGAGGTGATTGGAAATGGAAGAGAAGAAAAGGGTGCAGGATCTACCATGCAGCAACAATGAGGATGGGGATCTCAGCCACAAATGAGATCCAATTTTGAAATCTGCCACAAATAGATCTGAGATCAGATCCAGATCCAGATAAGATCTAAAGATCCTGTGAAAATTAGATCTAAGGGCTTTGCCAGGGAAGATCCTGGGATGATCCATGTTATGTGCTGTCATGTAACTTTCTACCAGATATACTTTAAAGTAAAGAAGAAATCTTAGACTGGGGTTTTGCATTAGAGGTTTCTTGTGCACAATCACATGAGATCATGTGACCAGTTCTGGTGCTGGGGTGTCACTTCATAACACTACCTGTTATGGTGTTGATCTCTAAATAACTCATCCTAACCCTAAATGATCTGCCTTAAGAGAATACATCAGTTTTGGTATTGGTTTCAGATTGAATAGAATAAGAGAGTGGTGTGGACTCAGGGTAGCAAAGCCTGAGGAGCCATAGCACTAGTTAGGACTCAAAGAATAGCCTGTATTGAGAGGCAACACTAAAAGAAGCAATGTACAAGAAAAACAAGTGACTAAGGCTGGGGAGCTGAAACCAAGGAACTACCTGCTACTTATACTAATCCTAAGTGTGCACAGACCATCTCCAGGTCTTAGGGTAATACTAAATATGGATAGGGCATAGGGCATGCTTACTAAGAATATGACTATTATAGTTTGCATTTTCAAACTTTTATCATGTGGCTTTATTTTATCTTAACATGTGGTTATCTAATCTTTTATCTTATCTAGGCACATGATGGGTCGCATGACTGGTCTAGACCCAGGTCATAGGGTTAGCCTCATGTCTTCAGCCTGTATTTCATTTCCATCTTCTTTCATTTTAAAAGCCCTGCTTCTTTTCAGCCATTGGCTATTCTCACAGGTGCTTCTCTTCTTTTTAATGGTA
Organism: Pulveroboletus cf. rosaemariae; assembly: GCA_038089275.1. Taxonomy (NCBI): domain Eukaryota; kingdom Fungi; phylum Basidiomycota; class Agaricomycetes; order Boletales; family Boletaceae; genus Pulveroboletus; species Pulveroboletus cf. rosaemariae. Next base: position 14,616 of record JBBPKN010000742.1, read on the forward strand.
CCTCAGGGTCTGTGTGACTATTCCCATCAGGGTCTTGGTCCATGCACTTTTCTGTACCATATAAATACTGTAGTCATAGTATGTCTCAAGCCCCAGTCTTGAGCATTTGTATATTACTGCAAGTGGCCTCACTAGGGCTCCTATTACTTTGCTTTACTCTCATTATATTGACATTGACACTGTTTTAAGCCCTTGATTAGGGTTATAGCTTATTGCTGTTCAACATTGACATTACAACCATAATACTTGCTCAAGACTACCTTTACTAGTTAAGAATGCAGACCAAAGAATGATTTTTCATAAAGAAGGAATATTTGTGGGGACACAAAGAGCAGCTGAAGAATTTCATTTTTGAAGCAGTTTTAGACTTTAAGGATGACAAGTTTGGAAGACAGTTGTTTCAAAGGAGATTTGACAAGTTTGATAAACAAACACAAAAGGATTTTGTAGCCAAAAGAGGCAGAGATAGAAAAGTTGCAGCTTTAGATAGGCTCAAATTGCTTTGTCCTTTATCTTCACTAAAAACTGTTTCTTGACTCCCTAAGATAGTAGCCCAATCTATTCAACTTTGACCCATATGCATCCTTATCAAATGAACCCAAGTCAACCAAACTCAGTTTAATCCTATCACAACAGCAGCTCATCCCAGATCCTGTACAACAACCCTGGTACACACTGACACCATACCAGAGACCCCAGAGATGCTCCCAGCCATCAATCCCTACCTCAACTGGGATGACTTTGCATGGGAAAACTGGAGATTTGATTTGACTACTGGTTGAAGAACTTACCAGGATGGGAGGACAGAAGAAAATGGCAGATCCTGGTAGATGGGGTGGTGACAAGAAGAAGTGGAGGAAGTGGTTTGTATCTTTGCAGGTTTGGGTGAATAAGCAAAGATGGTAAAACAACAAGGAATTGACAGTGGTGGTACTGTCAAGATTAGAAGGAAGGGAAGAGGGTTTTGCCCAGCTCACACTGGAAAGGTACAGAGATGGAAAGGATGAGTATTGGCTAGCAGCTGATGGAAGCAGAGAAAAGATGGGGTTGGCCACATGGCCTGATTTTGAGGGTATTTCTTTGAAGCTACACAATTATTTCCATATCAATGAGCTCACTCATGAATCCCTCAAAAAGCTAGAATGGTTATGTCATACTTCATCAATTGATGAATACCTTCAAGACTTTGAGGTTCTGTGACAAGAAGTGGATATTAGTGATGACCATGCATTGAAGCTAATGAGAGAGCAGGTGCAGTACAAGATGTACCAGCAAGCCTGCATGCAAGGTATCAAAGAGGATTATATTCTCTTTGTAGAACAATGCAGATCAATAGGATGTTCATTTGAAAGAATAAACATAGAAAGACCTGCCCCTCAATTCACTCCAAGGTACCAATCTCCTTGATATCCTTCCTTCAACCAATATTATCCTCCATACATTCCCCCTCAATCAAATCAGCCTTGATTTACAGCAGTTGGCACTCAACCTGGGCATGGTGCACCCATGAAAATAGATTGCCAGGTGGCAATGCAGGTCTGCACCTGCTTCAAATGCAGAAAACCAGGGCACATGGCAAAGAATTGCCATGAAGTTTTTAACCCTGCAGCACTGCAGCCCTCCAATAATTTTGGCAAGGGTCCCCAGCCTCAGGGACAGAACCAGAGGCAACAAGGTACACAGGTGCAGTATGTGTAGCCTGTTTATTTCTCAGAGTTCTCTCCATCCAATGCAAATGGTTGGCAAATGGCAGAATCAGTCTCAATAGTGTTATGTTCGGCTTTCCCAACTAAGACTGTGACACTTGTCCTGATGTTCGGGCCGGTGACTCCTCGGTTGCGATAAGGCTTTGTATGTTCCTAACCCTAAAGTAGGGGCTAGCTTGATGCTATGGGCGACGTTGATGATGAAAGAGTGACAGCAATGATAAGGAGTGTTCAAGCCAGGAGAGATGAGTAGCGACTTGATTAGATACTAAGTAACTGCATGCTAAGATACAAGTGCTCAAGACTGGGGGTCTTGAGTCTTTGGACACTACGGTATAAATACTAATCCCAAGTGCGCACGAACCAAGTCCAGGGCAAAGGGAACTTCTAAATATGGGAATTGGGCATAGGGCATGCTTACTGAGAGTATGACTAAACGAGCCATGCGTAAGGGGGATGTCTAACATGAGGAGGTGGGAGAATGGAAGGTAAGGGTTCTATGTATAAATAGAAGTCAGGGTCGACGGAGATTAAACCATACCCTTAGCTGTGAGGCCAAGGAGATCTCATCTAGAGTTCTGCCATGATCAGATCTGACCCTCTTCTGGATCGAGATCAGATTCATCGGAGATCCAATCAGGAGATACATCTGTCATCTGAGATACTAGATCCAACCATGAGTGTAACCCCAACCATGTGAATAGAATATTAAATAGAGTGCTTAACCATAACCTAGGGTTTGTCTTGTTTTGGCAATGAAGTTCCACGGTCACGTGCTTGTCAGGTGACTGCATGATAGCGTTTGTAACAAATAGAGCCAGTGTATAACATGGCAGATGCAGTGAGGTTTCAAGAAATTCCTGCAGCATCTTGGGGTAGTATGGACAAAACCCATGCTTACTTCTAGGACATTTTTGAAACAGAACAGAAGCAGAAAGAGGCACAGGGAAAAGTTTAAGGGATTCAACAAGGCTAGTAGCTGAAGTTCCAGTATGTAAATCTTTTTCTTCTTCTTGTTTCAATGTTCATACTATAAAATGGAATTGGGTTATTCCTTCTGTGATGGTGTCTCAATCAAGCATGGCCCCAGAAGTAGGGTGCTTAATTCCATCTAATGATATTAATGGACATTTGTTTGCAATAGGAAGTAAAGAATGCAAGGATCTAGCCAAACTATTTAATCAAAAGGAACACAATGAATTAGGTGTAAGTGTAAAAATTAATGGAGAAGTCAGAGGGAAAAATGGGTCGAAAATGGAATCATGTGGACTAACCTTTGCAATAGTAGATTCTGGCACATCAGTAACCTTTATTGACCAAAAATTCATTTGGAAACATGGTTTGTATGAGAAAAATATGCCTAAACCTTTAACAGTGTATAATGCAGATGGAATGAAGGGTAATATTGGGAAAATCGCTCACTATGTCATTATTTATATAGCCATAAAAGAAAAAAACAGAAAATGGCACTGAGAATGTATTAATGCTTATGTTTCTTCTTTAGAAACTCTGGATCTGCTTATTGAATATGACTGGTTTGCCAGATATAATCCAGAAATAGATTGGATCAAAAAGAAAATTGATTTTCCTAGATGTTTGGCAGATTGTGAAAATCACTTGATATCCAGAAGAGAAACAGAAGAGGAACAATTGCAACTCAAGAAAAAAGTATCAAAGGAACTATGGGAATTCATACCTGTTTTTTCACAGCATAAATCAGAACACATGCCTATCTAAAAACCCTGGGATTATGTGGTGGAATTAAAAGAAAATTTCATACTGAAGAAGGGTTGTATTATTCCACTTTCAAATAAAGAAATGAAGGAGGTATGTGAATTTATAGACAAGAAGATGAAAAAAGGCTACATTTGATCATTAAAATCTCAACAAACTTCCCCTGTCTTTTTCATCAGCAAGAAAGATGGTGGGAAGAGAATGGTAATCAATTATAGGTATCTGAATAATTATACCATTAAAAACAATTATCCATTACCCTTGATATTGACACTAATTGATAGGTTAAATGAAGCTAATATGTTCACCACCTTAGATTTCCAATGGAGATACAACAACATTTGAATGAAAGAAGGTGATAAATGGAAAGGGGCATTCACAATGCCAATAGGGGCTTTTGAGCCATTGGTAATGTATTTCAGGATGTGTAATTCCCTGAGTATGTTCCAAGCAATGGTTAACAATATTTTCCACAATATGTGAGAACATATGGTGATTTATATTGATGATATTATGATCTTCACAAAGGACAAGAATTATAATCAACATCTTGAAATTGTTGCAGATGTTTTAGGTTATCTTTGTGATCACAATCTTTTCTTAAAGCCATCAAAGTGTCACTTTACTTAGGAACAAGTTGATTATCTGGGCATAGTTGTATCTAAAAAGGGGGTACAGATGTAGCTAAACAAGACTAGTGCTGTCTGAAATTGGCCAATACTGTGAACTGTTAAACAGGTTCAAGCCTTTTTAGGATTAGCAAATTATTATCAAAGATTCATTCCAAACTTTGCTAATATTGCAAGACCCCTTAATTTTCTTACAAGAAAGGATGTCAAATTTGAATGGGCATTAGCTTGCATGGCAGTCTTTGTTTGTTCAAAAGAAATTCTTACCTTCAAACCTCTCTTGTGTTATCCTGACTCCTCCAAACCTGTTCATATTGAAACAGATGCCCCAGATGTTACCATTGGGGCAGTCCTTTCTTATCAGCAAGAAAATGGTCTTTGGCAACCAGCTGCATATATTTTCCACTCTTTGAATGCAGCCAAATTAAACTATCCCATTTACAACAAAGAGTTACTGGCAGTCATTCATGCTCTTCACAATTGGTAACATTATTTAATTGGATGAGACTCCTTTGAGATCTGGACAGATCACAAAAATCTGGAGTATTGGAAAAAACTGCAAGATCTGTCACCTTAGCAAGCTAGATGGCAAGCCACATTGGCAGAATATAATTTCAAGATGTGTTATAAACTGGGTTCCACTAATGGAAGAGCAGATGCTCTTTTCAGAAGACAAGACCATTTCAAAAATAAACTGGAACCAAATAAACAAATCATCATGCTTCCCCCCCACATTTTCCATTATGTTGTTTCTCTTTCTTTATCTTTCTTTTCTCATGTACAGCAGTTATCAGTGGACTTATGTCTTCCTTCCCACTGGTGTTATAGTTCAGAACAGAAAGTCTATTTAAACAAAAGAAAACAAATATTTATACCAGAAGAATTATCAATAGAAGCTCTTAATCTTTTTCATTCTTCTCCATTAGATAGTCATGCAGGGCAGAACCATACTAAACAACTTTTATCTAGATATTATTATTGACCTGGTCTCAATGAAGATGTCACATCTTTTATTTCTTATTGTTCAACATATGCTATATCCAAGGGATCAGAAGCAATTATTCCAATCTGTCCTTTTCCTACAGCATTAGCTCCCTGAAAAGATATTTCTGTTGATTTTATTACTGGATTGCTGACATCAAAAGGTTTTGATGCTATTATGGTGGTAGTGGATCAGTCTTTAAAAGAAGTTGTTTTTATTCCATGCCATTCTTCACTTTCTTCTCTTTATGTTGCAGAATTATTTAGAGACCATGTTTGGTCACATCATGGACTTCCCACCTCTATTATTTCAGATCACAGCCCTCAATTTGTTTTGAAATTCACAAAACAGCTAAATGAAATTTTTTAAATCAAGCAAAATATCTCTACAGCATATCATCCAAGAACAGATGGGCAAATGGAACAGATAAACTGGGAATTAGAGCAATATTTACATAAATTTATTGCAAAACATCAAGAATAGTGGGCAGATTAAATCAAGATTGCAGAATATCATTATAATAACTTGTATTTCACCTCAACTCAGACATCTTCTTTTGAAATAACAAAAACCTATCATCCTTGTCTGGGTTTTGAAGTGCCTACTGCAATCTCTCCCTCCTCTCACTTTCTTCATGATATGTCAAAATCTTTCAAGGAAGTCAAGGAAGTATTGGAAGAAACAAAAAGTCAGATGGAAAAGCAAAATACTAAAAGCATACCACAGTACACAAAAGATCAACAAGTGTTGCTATCCACAAAGAATCTCATGCTCCCATATCCTTCTAAGAAGTTGTCCAAGAAGTGGATCAGTCCTTTTATGGTTTTAGAAGTAATTCCACATGCAGTTTGTCTCAAACTGCCTGTTACAATGTGGATTCATTTTCAAGTTAACATTTCTCATATCAAACTGTATTTGCCATCTCTTTGCAGTCAAGACATTCTCACCCTGGATTCTATTGTTATCACAGAAAAAGATTATGAAGAATATAAGGTTAACCACATTGTGGATTCCTGTATTAAAGGTGGAAAACTGTAATATCTGATTTATTGGACTGGTTATGGAGAAAATGATCTTACTTGGCAAACAAAGAATAATTTAACCAATTCTCCAGAATTGATTGAAGAATTCCATAAACTCCATCCTTTCACTTCTTATTGTCTCTTCAACATTGACATTTCATTGTTCCATGTGCTATTCAAACCTTATGAAAATTACATGGATGCTGTATCTTTAGCTGTGTCTTGTCTGGAATCTGAGATCTAAAAAGGGGGTAGTGTTATAATTCACATTTTCAAACTTTTATCACATGACTTTATCTTATCTTAACATGTGGTTATCTAATCTTTTATCTTATCTAGGCATGTAATGGGTCACATGACTGGTCTAGACCCAGGGCATAGGGTTAGCCTCATGTCTTCAGCCTGCATTTCATTTCCATCTTCTTTTATTTTAGAAGCCCTGCTTCTTTTCAGCCATTGGCTATTCTTATGGGTGCTTCTCTTCTTTTTGATGGTACCTCAGGGTCTGTGTGACTATTCCCATCAGGGTCTTGGTCTGTGCACTTTTCTGTACCATATAAATACTGTAGTCATAGTACATCTCAAGCCCCAGTCTTGAGCATTTGTATATTACTGCAAGTGGCCTTACTAGGGCTCCTATTACTTTGCTTTACTCTCATTATATCAACATCAACACCATCTTAAGCCCTTGATTAGGGTTATAGCTTATCACTGTTCAACATCAATATTGCAACCATAACAATAACCAATAGGTCATGCAGTAAAGGAGTGTATTAAGGAAGAGGCTGTGTGGAATGAAAGGTAGGGTCTAGGGTGAGTGGAGATTAAACCATGTCCTCAACCATAAGGCTGAGGAGATCCCATCTAGAGATTTGCCACAATCAGATCTGACCCTTATGTAAATCAAGATCCAAATTCATCAGAAATTAAGACACAGATCTTGTGTGTTGAACTACTGAAAGCTTCTGAGGCCTAAAGGTGCTCAATACTACTGATGATGGAACTACTAAGTGAAGGCTTTGAACTAGAGCCAACAGAACTAGGCAAAGAAAAGATAGACAAGAAATAAGAGACTTGAACTTGTAAAAGTAGAGAGCTCAAGTGCACAAGACTGGTTTTAGCCAGGCTTGCACCTTTCCTTTATATATACTACAGAACTGCACACAAACCATGTATAATGGGCTGGCCCTAAACTATAGTACAGTAAGCCAACCAATGGCAGAAAAAGAGTGGGTATCTAGAAATATATAAGGTAAACATAAGGCTAATGATGTCAAGGTCTAGTCCAGTCTAGACTTGTGACAATGTGAAGATGTGAAATGTGAAATGGTGAAACTGTGAAATGGTGAAGGTGTGAAATGGTCACATGATGTAACAATGTGAAGAGTTGCAAGAGTAAGACAAAAGTGAAGAAAATGAAATAAAAATTATAACAGAAATTAGATCAGAAGATACATCTATTATCTGAGATACTAGATTCAACCATAAGCTGTGCCTAAACCCCAGGGGAATACTCTGATAGACAACTCAATCATATTCTAGTGTTTGTCCTTGTTTGGCAAGAATGTCTCATGGTCATGTGCTTGTCATGTGACTCTTCTGCTAGCAAGCTGTGCACTTGTAACACTACCCTGCTTTGAGGGCAAATTTCTCCAGATGAGCCCAAAGAATCTGACATTGCCTTAAACTGAACTTCTGTGAAATAAATAACTCTGATAAGAAAAGGAAAGAAAGGCATAGAAAAAAAAAACATCTCTGATAAATTCTCTGATAAATCCTTTGCTTGTCACTCATGTTCCTTATATTCCTATATACTTTCTACCCCACTTTGTGTGTAAGGCATCCCAATAAATAACCAATTATTGGAAAAGAGAGAAGGACAATGGGAAAGAAAATAACCTTTATTATACCTGAAGATGTTGAGCAAAGGACTGAATCTTGTTATAACATGCACAATATCTAGTGGCATCATGTAAGGTGGAGAGAAGGGAATGTGCAGAATATCTTGCTCTAATGACTAGCATTTGAGCATTGTGATTCTTTATAGTCTAAACTAGATAGAATAACATGCAAACTGCATCCTCAGATACTTCTGCAATGGGAGAAAGAAGAGGGGGCTCTGAAATAGAGAGTGCCAGCAAAACAGGAGAAATTTTTTCTGAAAAGTCTGGCAAAGGAACTCTACTTGCATTAACCAGATCTTCTGATTGGACCCCACTTTGAGCAGCTGTGATCATGGCCTGAAGACAGTAAGAACACTTGAGAGCAAATCACTGCTTGTAATTAATGTGGTTTTCACACCAACTGCCATATATTTCCTTTGCTTCTGGATGGAAACATACTAAGTCCAGAATGGCAATAACTTCATCAGCATTAAGACCATCAACTTCAGCCAGATCTTTATCATCCAAATCTTCAGTGACCTGATTGACTTGCTCTGAATTGATAACTGGCAAGAGATCCTAAATAGAAGAAGAGACCAATGGAGAAACTCTTATTGCTTCAATCACTGAACTTTCTTCCAATGATTTGAAATCCACAACCCTGCTTTGAGATGAAGCATCTTCAAAAATTGCCTTAGTATCTGAAAATAACTTAGCATATTCTTTCTGCTCTGCTTCTAACAATTGGGGAGAGAGATCTTCATTGCTAAATTCTGGAAAGAACTTCTGGCAACTAATAAACTCTAAGGTGGAAGATGGTGGGGGCAATATCTTGAAGAAGGAATCTTTATCTGCAACTTGTGCCAACCTATGCAGATCAGCAACAGAATAGATGGTATTACCAATTATGTGAAAAGTTGGTGGCAAACAAAGAACTGAGGAAAGAATTAATGACCTTGGAGGTAGAGTTACCTGATCTTCATCTTCTTCCTCTATCATAGTTAAAAAAGATGGATCATGAGAAGGTATATAGTAAATCCATTCTACCTTAGAAGAAGACTGCAAACAGTTTAAAGACTTGTCTAGGTCCTCAGTAGTTTTAGAACTTCTCAGTTCCTCTGAAATCTCCAAAGATTGACTCTTGGCAATCTGTAAACTTCAATCAAATTAATTTTCTTGCTTTTAATTCCATTGGAGATTATAATCAAAGAAGTCATGAATTGCACTGAGTTCTTCAGTGTAGGTAACTTGTACCTGCTGAATATCTTTATCCCATGATTGTGCAGGTAATAAACACAAGTTATCATCAATTACTCAAAATTCCTCTTGAATACTAAAAGACTTCTTTAGCTCTAATATGCTTTTTTCTTCTTTGAAGATTTTCATCTCAGACTTGATTTCTTGTGAGGGTTTCTCAGGATTACCCACAACTCCAGCACCTTTTAATGACATCTGCTGGTCTTAAATAGTTTCAGAACATTTTGGTTTATCTTCTTGAGACAGGAGGAAGACCATTTTGGAAACTATTGGTGAAGAGATTTCTTCTATCTCCTCAAATTGGATGGAAGGACTCTGAAAAGGGGGAATGGGAACTTCATCCCATGACTTGGCTGCTGAAAGTGACAAATCATTCTTGCTAACCAGGGGTGGTATTCTGATAGAGAAATCTAAAACCAATGATTTAAGATCTTCAAAAGTCTTGCTTTGCTTTCTAACACTCTTGCTTATGACATGTGTTCTTTGCATGAGGGCTTGCTGCTACTGCTGAATGAGGTAAACCCATCCTAATTCTAACTCCATCTAAGGGTACTTCTTTTACTGGATGAGCTTTTGTGGCTAGTGGCTCTAACTAGGCAAGTGTGAAGGAAAGAATGGGCCTAATCAAGACCATGAAGGGATAAGCCCCAGCCAGGCCTTAAGGAAGAACCCCCAAGGAATCACTTGTGAAAGCTCAAGACTCAAGTAATGCAAACTAGAGAGCTAGCCCTCTATACTCTCACCCTTATATATTATCTAAGGACTAATGCTGACTAATACATGAGCTACTAATCAGGAAATGCCCCAAACCCTGGGCTAATAGATAAAAAAAGAATGAGGACAAAGCATAAAGCAGAAATAAAGGAATGCCAGCAAAGAACAGATGCAGATATGAAGGAAAATAAAAAAGAAGGCATAGCCTTGGAATGGAAGTGCAGGGTCAGAGGTGCCGCACCCATGAGGATGGGGATCTCTGCCACAGATGAGATCTAATCTAAGATCTCTGTCAAATCCTGTACCTCCAACCCAATTCTAACCCCATTTCAATCTGGCTTATGATTGGTCCTCATATCTAGTAAGCTACTCTAGCCCTCTGACTCCCCTTCAGGCAACTCTGGCCCTCTGTCACCATTCCAGTCAGCACCAGCTATCCATGTATGCTTCCTGTCCCTCTGTTAGTATATGCTTCCCTGGCCTTCTGCTCTCACTCTGCCCCATTCTGTTTTTAGTCTATCTCTGCTCCAGTTAAGTACTACTCTAGTTCCACTTCATCATCTCCAGACCATCCTGGTATAGCTCTGTTACCATTCCCACTCCCAGTTACTGTTACCATTATTATTACTATTTCTGTTCCATTTCTGATCCTTGCTTTCCCTTGTTTCATCCTGTTACCCTTCAGTTTCAGTCTGACATGATTGGACATTGTCTTCCCTGACATCTCCATTTGTTTCTTAGATATTTAGATATCTGCTTCACTTTTGAGTTTGCACCTGTCTCACTTTGTTACACTTTTAGATAGTTCTGCCTCTCTGAGATATAATTACTGTAGTTTTATATCTTGTATCTCAGTATGAATATTGACAAAAACACCCCCTTGTCTTTTTCCTTACTCTGCTCAAGCCCTTGGGCTCACTCTGACCCTCCAGGTTACTCTGGAGTACCTCTGAGGCCAAGCAATATTCTTGAAAAAGTTGCAAGGTCCCACCTCCATAACTAGGCTTGACTCTCCTTATCCTGCCTGTTCCTCCTGTTGAGCATAGAAACAGCCTTCTTATCCACCTCCAACATCTATGTAAATTGGGACACCAGAAAGTGCAAGGATGCACCACATAAAGTAAAGCCAAGTCCCATTTAATCATTGAAACTCTTCCTAGATTCCTTCAGAGCCCTCCAGAGCCCTCTGGAGTTATGACCTTCCTTCAGCATCAAGGATTTCATTTAGAAAGGAACTGGTTTTAAAAGTATACCATACTGGTATAGGTTTTAACAGTATCTTTCTGCTGGAATAAGTTTTAACAATCTGCCACAGATGTATTTAGAGTCTAGATTTAGATTCAGATCCAGATCAGATCAGATCCATGGAGATAAAGAAGAAGGGCAGTTTCCAGGAAGATCCAGGGAAGATCCATGTCAGGTAACTAACTGTCACATAACCACTGCTGGGAAAGGGAATAATAAATACTTTTAATAGAATAGAATCACAGACTAGAGTTAAGCTAAAAAAGGGTTGTCTTGTGCATGATCATGTGATGTCATGTGACTGGTTCTAGTGCTGCAAGTGTCACTTCATAACAGCCTATGGCCTTGCACATTGCAACAACTTCTGGGAAAACTGCTTCTGAAGCAGCATGGCTCTAAGGGAGAAAAACACCAAAATCCTTATCTGCATCTACTTATGAAAACTCCAAAGAGAGCTCCACTTTCATCTGCTGACTCAGATCTGGTAAGGACTCTGAAACTATAGTTTGTGAACTTTTCAGTTCTAACTTTTCTTGTTTAGTTTCTACTCACTTCAAAACTACTCCAGCCTTTGACTTTGATTTTCTTGTTGGCTGTTTCAATTTCTCCACTTTTCAGAACTTCCTTGTGAACTTCCTTGCTAGCTGCTTCTACTTGAGGAACACTGCTCAACTTTTTCATCTGCTGCTTGCTCTGTTCCTCTGATAAAAGATTCTTTAGCTGCAATCTGCTTTCAAGAACCTGAACTTGATCTCTGAGATCTGCAATTTCCTTTTTCATTTGTACTACTGCAGCAAAGAGTTCATCTCTGAGACTAGGCTCTAATTGCTTCTTGGTGTCTTAGCTGAAAGAAACCTTCTTTTTCAGCTGACCTGAAGAGCTATCTAAAGAATCTTGTATTAACTTGAGAGTCAACCTCTGAATATCTTGACTTTTTTCTTGTGATTGTGGCTAAGGGCTAACAACCTTGCCTTGTGACTACAACTCACTAGTTAGCTTATGTCCTCTGAAAAAAGCTATTGGTGCCAAGGTACACTTATCTTCTTTGTGACCTTTCCTTCCACATGCATAATAGCAAACTTTCTTTGAATAATCTCTTGCAAAATGCCCATTTGCTCCACAGTTGTAACAACTGGGGCAATCTACTGAAAGGTGGCCAACTTGTTGGCAAATCTTGCACATAACAACTGAAGGTCCTGAATAAACTGACTCTGAAGAGACTTAAGGGACTATCTATTCTTCTTGTCTTTGCTATCTTTTGATGAAGCTGATAAACTAACAGCTACTGAAGCTTTTGATTTTGCAGGTGCAACAACTGCACCTTTACTCTGAGCTTTGGCTTTTGTTTGAGCAGTTGCACTAACTGCTGCAATCTAAGAAAGCTTGATCTTTGGGGTATTTCTCTGAGCCTTTGATAAAGCAGGAACTACTGCTCTTGGAGAATGCATAGGCTTTTTCTGATCTTCCTTATTAGCTTTCAATATAGCAGGAGCCTTAACTGCTGATGTACCTTTTGATAATGCAGTTGGAGGCAAAAGAACAAATAAGGGAGGGCAGATTCTTCAGCAACTCTACTACCTTCTTTTCTTCAACTGATGCCTTTGGATTCTTGGAAAATGACTTCTCAAACTGTACTCTGATATTAGTGGCTGCAAATACTGGAAAAGGGATTGTAGCTGCAAAGGGAGATGTCTGTATCTTGCAAGATCTTATAATCTGGTATCTGAAAAAGTGTCCTGGATTTAGATATCTTTTGATGACTATTCATAAAGGCTTCTTGCACAACTAGTCTTGAACTTCCTGATCCTATGACTTCTTCATTAATCTAATCCTCTGAATCTTTTCTAAAAGTGTTTTCTGGTGTTTTTGAACTTTCCTAAAGATACTTGGATCTTGAGACACAGGTCTTGTGTGTCAAACTACTGGAAACTTCTGAGGCCTGAAGGTGCTCAAATACTACTGAGGATTGCTACTGGAGGAAGGCTTTGGTCTAGAGCCAACAGAACTAGGCAAAGAGAATAGAAAAAAGAGACAGAGACTTGGACTTGTGAAAGCAGAGAGCTCAAGTGCACAAGACTGGGATTAACCAGGCTTGCACCTCTCCTTTATATAGGCTATGGAAATGTGCACAGACCATACACAATGGACTGGCCCTAAACTATAGTACAGTAAGCCATTTAATGGCAAAACTAAAGCAAGGATCTGAAAAGACATGAGGATAACATAAGATAGTCTGGACCAGCCTAGACTTGTGACAGAGTGAAGAGGTGAAAATGTGAAGGTGTGAAATAAGTGAAAATGTGAAAGGGTCATGTGATGTGATATTGTGAAGAGTTGCAATGGTTAAGTAAAAATGAAGAAAATATAATAAAAATTATAACAGATCTTGACCTTGATCTATTCCTATATGAAATAAGAAATCCCTAATCCTAGTCCTATATCCTGCCCTAATAGACTTTTCTTGAGTGAACTGAGTATCTAATCTTAGTCAAGTAAAGCACAACCAACTATTGTGCTCTAAAGCTAAATCTAAAAGAAAAAGAGAAAGGATAAGGGTTCTAACCCTAATTCTTGACCAGGATTCCTAGACTGTTTCTATAGGGCTTTTGTGGCTAGTGGCCCCTAACTAGGCAAGGAAAGAAAATAGTAAGCCTTTACAAGAATGTAAAAGAATAAACCTTATCCAGGTCTAAAAGAGTAACTTTCTAGGAATCACTTGTGAAAGCCTAACAAAGGGCTCAAGTAACTAAGACTGGGGAGACCAGTCCTCACCCCTCTCACCCCTTATATATTCCAGGAACTGGTGCACAGACCAGGTAATCTATATGGACCAGTATAAAAACTCTGACTAGAAAGAAAATGGGACATAGAGCATAAGTAATGAAATAACTAACTACCTGCAGTAAGCCATGAGGTAATTGGGAATGGAAGAGAAGAGAAGGGTGCAGGATCTATCATGCAGCAACAATAAAAATGGGAATCTTAGCCACAAATGAGATCCAATTTTGAAATCTGCTATAGATAGATCTGAGATCAGATTCAGATCCAGATGAGATCTAGAGATCCTGTGAAAATTAGATTTAAGGGCTTTATCAGAGAAGATTCTGGGATGATCCATGTTATATGCTATCCTGTGACTTCCTACCAGGTATTGTTATGAACGAACAGTTTAAATGCACAAGAGTCACATGACAAGCATGTGACTGTGAGACTCCTATGCCAGATTGAGCCAAACCCTAGGCTATGGTTAGTCTTATTCAGAGTATATCTTGACTAAAGGGTTAGCACAGGATTAGCAGCAATCTCAGATAATGGTATCTTCCAATTGGATCTAAGTGACATCAGATCTTGGATCTTAGATCTGGATCTTAATTGATGGATCTGATCTGTGGCAGAGATCCAGATGGGATCTCCTTAGCCTCAAGGCTAAGATACTGTCTTCATATCCATTGACCCTGCAGTCTTCCTTTCCATTCCTGTACTTCTCTTCCATTCTAGACCCTTGATACACATGGCCATTTAGTTATACCCTTTACCCTTGCCCTATGCCCAGTTACCATATCCATATTTATCCCAGCTAGACTTGGTGGTCTGTGCACCATCCTAGATACTATAAGTAGACTGCCCATGTAGCTCTTAGCTCCCCAGCTTTGAGCACTTGTCTTACTTGTGTAGCTCTATAGACACCAATACTAGCTTGTGTTTGGATCTAGCTCCTTTGGCCTAGCTATCCAGAGATTCTTTCCTTTCTTAAATCCTGGTTCACCTCTAGTGACAGGCCTCTACCATCTTATTATCCATTCTTCATATCAACACTGACATTAACACTGGCACAATCCCAAGAACTGGATTAGTGTTATGCACTGCGTTCACTGTTGCTATTGCTAACCCTAGTCTGGGGCTTGCTGACGATGATGATAACAGAGTGATGATGATGATGAATAAGAGAGTACGAGTGAACACAATGCACTATAGGTACAAGTGCTCAAGACTGGGGA
>JBBPKN010000743.1:0-29780 GCA_038089275.1 Pulveroboletus cf. rosaemariae
CCTGGATAGGGACTAATGTAGATCTTGCTGGCAAGAAAGAGGAAGGCTCTACCAAAGGTAAGCCTTGTGAATAAGAGGTAGGTGACAAACAAAGTGTTGTGCCTTAGGGATACTGGCAATGAATGCAGGGTTATGTTGAAGTTGGATGCTAGGGTAACTTGTACTTTAGACTGGAGAGTACCAGGTCACAACAAGTGGATTCCAAGTACTAGACACAAGAACATGGGATAGTGAGGATCATGAGATGAATCACAAGGTAGAAGTAGTGTAAAGAAAGAGGGAACAAGAAGTATGCTACTTTATAGTACAGCTGATAGAGTTCAAGTGGAGAAAACTATGGTAATCATGCTGACAAATGATGAGTAAGGTATCCATGTGGAAACAGATGAAAAGAGATGGAATAATTATTAGTCAGCTAATGAAGAGATAGAATATCTGGGCAAAGGGTGTAACAAGAAAGTGGTCTAGATAAGGCTAGAGCACAAGAAAAGCAGAATCTAAAGTGATAAAGTGAACAAGAAAGCACCTGGAGTGCACAAAGAGCAGAAGCTAAGAGGTAAAGTGAGGAAAAGAGGATAGAAAAGAGGAAAATGTAACATTACCCCCCTGCTAGGGGTAAAGGACCCTTGAAACTCTAAAAGGCATCATAAGAGGGACCTGAGGAGCTGGTGATGTTGGCCCAGCCAACCTCATCAATGATGTCATTGCAGAAGTCATTGTTGGTGTAATAGAAAGGTGGAGGAGGTGACAAAGCCACCAGAGGATGGTGGTATGACCCCTGGAAGTGGCAAGAACCATGGGATCTTTGAGAAGAACAAGAGGACCCATGAGAGGAGGTATAGGAGAAGGTATGGAAGGAGAAGAACTATGAAAAGGAAATAAGTGGGTCAGTAACATGGCACTAAGCTGGGCAATGAGCCTGGATATGTTCAGGATGCCAGCAGAGGCAGTAGGGGCAATTGACATGGATGTACCCCAGGCATCAGCAGTGAAAGCAGGCCTTGTGAAAGCAAGAATGGGAAGGGGGGAGATAACCATCACTGTGAAGGCTGGTCCACCAGGCTTTGGCACATTCTAGAGCAGTGATCTCATTATTGTTGAGAGGGGAAGAGGATGCAGATGGGGAGAAGAAATATAGCCATGGGCAGCAGTGAGATCTTGCATATATCAATCAAGATCTGTAAGGAATTTACCCATCTCCAGCTGATATGCAAGGGTCTCAATATTTGAGAGGAGTTCATGATGGATGGACATGATAAGGGCTTGAGCAAGGGAGACCTAAGCATGGGAAATGTGGGTAAGGGCCAATATAAGGAGGAGAAGATGAAGGAGCTACATATAAATTTGATAGATAAGCCACAAGAATGAGAACATGTTGAGGTGGAAGTCAATGAAGATGGCTAGGCAAGAATCCATGATAAAAGTCATGATCCAATGGGAGTACTCCTGAATAGGAGCTCCATGGTGAAGGGTATGGGCTAAGAGCAGGAGGTTAATGCTGAGAATTCCAGTGAATGTAGTGTTAATGGCTGGAGAAGGAATAGGAATGGGTGCAATGACAGCTAGGCCAATAGAAATAGCAGGGGGTAAGGCTACAAATTTTTCTGGAGCAAAAGAGGAAAGTGAAGAAAAAAAAAGGGTATTAGTAAGACTAGATGGAGAAGAAATAAGCAATGGCTCAGTAGAAACTTTCTCAGTGAGAAGTTGGGATGTGGACATGGGCAGAGTATCAAGTGGAGTATTGCATGAGCAGAAACCTTGGTCAATGATAAAGGCCATGGTTATTTGTGGGAGCAGATAGTTTTCTTGGTGGTGATGTGAGGGTAAAAAGCAACTGAGGGAAAATGGTGAGGGTAGAGGAGTTTATACTTATCCAGAGTAAACTGGGAACATTTCAGGTTCTGCTTGGGTTCCCATGAGTTATCTTCTGTCAAGTACTCTTTCCATCATATTAGGAACTGGTGGTTTCCAGGAGGGCCTTGATGCTTTAATATCCACTCTAATTCATATTTCTCCTTATCTTCTATAAGTTCCAGAGGTAAAGTGGGAAAATTCTTTCCATGAACATTATTTTTGTGATAGGGTAATAGTAACAATACATGAAACACAGGGTAAATCTTTCATGTGGATGGAAGGCAGAGGCAATAGGTGATGGGGGAGAGGACTTCTGTGATAGTAAGGGGTCCTTCCCATTTTGGTGAGAATTTTGGATGAATAATGGCTTGCTTCAAATTGTAAGCTTCTAACCACACCTTTTCTCCTTTGATAAATGGGGAAAAGGTAGAATGAATACAGGATGTCATGGTGTGGTGGGCTAGATTGTGTGTTGCAAGGGCTTCATTGTGAGCTGCAAGAAGTGCCTTGGTATAGTTAGCAACAGTAGGCATCAGTGATCCATCAATAATAGAAGAAAGGGCACAGGGTTCATATCCTATTATAAGATAGAACAGGGATTGCCCAGTAACAGAGTGGGGGCAGTGATTGTGGACAAACTCAGCATGGGTAATGGAATCAGCCCATTCAGAAGGGTTGGACCCACAGTAAATGTGGATGTACATCTCAATCTCCTGGTTAACTTGTTCAGTTTCACTGTCAGACTGAGTATGATATGCAGTAAAGAGGGATAAATTATACTCAAGAAGTTTTCCAAGCTCCTTGGTAAAAGCAGATGCAAATTAAGGACCATGATCAGAAATGATCTTATTGTATAGCCTGTAGCAGAGGTAAACTTTGTGGAAAAAGAGGATGGTGATGCTCTCTGCAGTAATGGATTTCTTGGTGGGGCAGAAAATTACCCCCTTTGTAAGCCTGTAGTTAACCACAATCAACAAGGCATCAAAGTCAGAGGAAGGCAGGAGGTCAGTGATGAGATCACAAGAGATCTGTTGGAAGGGGTGGGTGGCAGTAAAGCAAATAGGGGAGAGAGCAGGAGTGGACAGGTAAGTGTTTGCTTTATTTTGCTGGCAAACAGGACAGCTGTTATAAAATTGTGATGTACTTTGAGGGTACTCTGGATAACTCCTGAGTGGATGGGGCTTGGCTTTACCTTATGTAGTGTGCCCTTATGCTAGTACTGGGTGCCCCAATTTACAGAGGGGTTGGAAACTATTGGAGGTCTGGGATAGGCTATAGGGCTTTTCTCAACAAGAAGTACAATGTCAAGTCATGGAGTAAGTCATGAGGCAGGAGGAAGTCTAAGGGGATTGTAATGTCATGTTATGGTTGATATTCAAACTAAAGTACAAGATACAGAGCTACAGTACTTATACCTCAGAGAGGCAGATTATTTAAGGAGGAAATGGAGATATGAAAGGAGTTGTCTCATAAGCAAAGCAGGTGCCAATGCATCCTGGATACAAATGGAGATGTCAGAGGAGACAATATTGAGTAATGTCAAACTGAAACTAAATGATGACAGGGAGAAGCAAGGCAGAAAGAAACAGGAACAGGAAGTGAGATTGGAGAAACTATGGAGTTGTATCAGAATAGTATGGAGTTAGCATAGGTAGTTGAAAACAATTATTAGGTAGAAAAAGACAGAGGTAAAGGGAACTAGGAAATATGCAGCTTAAAGTGTGAAAGCAACTGAATTTGCACCAGAGACATAGTGAAGTTGACCCATTGGCATGGGATGTGACAGTATTCTCCTCTTAAGGCCTGAACCCCTGAAGGCTGTGAAGCATGTGCTTTTGATGAATAAGTGAGCAGCATGGGCATTGGGGTTTAGCTGGCCAGAAACCCATAAAAGCAAATACCACCCCAGCAACTTTCACACTAGTTCCTCTTATCATGTCTTCATTTACTGACATTCACATCTGGTCTGATAAGTGCCTTGAGAAGTGCCTTGAAGACAAAGAGGAGCTTGGTGACATGAAATATACCAAGCAGAAGTGGTAGGAAAAAGTAAGAAGAGAGAAGGAGGCTCAAAAGAAAGCAGAGAAGGCACAGAAAGTAGTGGAGGTGGTCCAGAAATGGGTGAGTACTGGAATTGTGATCAGGGTCTAGCACTCAAACCTGGCTTAGGTGGAGGAACTTTGCCAAGCCCAGGTGGTGTCAAGTAGCAGCAATGGCAAGAGGAGAGCAGAAGAGGGACCAGGGTGCTGGAGGTGTAATGACCAGAGACTGGAGTGTGAGGTGGGCCCAGGCAAGTCAACATCATGCCTTGCCTGTATAGAGGCAAAGGTGAGGTGTGATTGCCCCAGCCAGGAGAAGCTGGAGAGGAAGCAGAGACAGAAGGCAGGAGAGGAAGGGGTGCCCAATAGCAGGGCAGACTCAGAGGAGACAGAGGAGGATCTTTGGCAGATGGCTGAGGGCTGTCACCTGATGGAGGCATTGATAAGGGAGGTGGGCAGGAAGGTATGGCAGGAGGCAAAGTGCAAGAACTGGCTGCTGGGGTGGCTGGTTGATGCATTGGGAAAGACATGGGTAAAGGAAATCAGAGAAGCCAGGAGTTCAGGGAGCAAGGACAGAGAGGTTGATGAGGTGGCAGCTGAGCTGTCAGAACTTTGCATGAAGGTTGGTGGAATTTCAGTGGTAGACAAGGAGGTTGAAAAGGTAAGCTTTGAGTAGATAGAGGATCTTGTGACTAGATTACTAGATCCACTACTCAGTTGGTTAATCATAAGATGGCCTGGATTTGTCTGGATAATGGAGATGAAACTCCTTAACAATCTCCAAAGTGTGATCTAATTCAGTGGCAAGAAGCCATGAGATCTCCTCATCAGTATTCTCATAATCTAACCACTTAACCAAATTTAGTAATTTGCAGTTTCTTCACCTACAATCTATCTTTGAGTCTAGGATTTCAGAGATCTCAAACTCTGATTCACTGTCAATCTTAACTGGTGGTGGGGGTGATTGCATGTGATCAGGGATTACATTGGAAACAGAGGGTTTAAGTTGAGAAACATGAAAGACCAGGTGAATGGACTTCATGTTCTCTGGAAGATAGAGTGTGAAGGACAGTGAGCCTGCCTGAGCAATAATGGAGTAAGGACCTAAGTTCTTTTCAGTGAGTTTCTTGGATAGCCATGTAGTTCTGAAGTACTTAGCCTTGATGAATACCTGGTCACCTACTTTAAAGTCCAGTGCTGGAGATCATTGGACATCTGTGGGTCCTTGGTATCTGACTTGGGTGGCAGCTATTTCTTCACAAAGAAAGGTGTGGAGAGAGTCAAGGTCAATGGCATATTCTCAAGCTCAGTTAGAGGTGAGATCACATTCCAGGTGCATGGAGATGTTTGAATGGTAGCTCTTGTTAGCAAAGAAAGGGGAAACACCTGTGGGAGCATTAGGGATATTGTTATAAGCAAACCACACAAGAGGCAGGAGTTTGGACCAGTTGTCCTGTTAATAGTTGCAATAAATGTGTAGATACTGCTCCAGGGTTTGGTTTATTCACTTGGTTTGACCATTACCCTCCAGATGATACCCAGAGGTAAAGTGGAGACAGATATTGAGGGCTTGATCCAGGGAATGGAAGAAATGGGAAATGAACTCAGAATCTCAATCAGAGGTGATATGGGAGAGAACTCCATGTTTGGAGAAAACATGGAGTAAGAAGAGTTTAGCAAGCTCTGGGAAAGTCACTCTGTCATCTGTAGGGATGAAGATATACTGCTTCAATAGATGATCTACAACAATGAGGATGGCAAAGTGACTGGAGGAAGCTGGGAGCTGTTTGATGAAATCCATAGAGATGGAATTTCATGGCTTTTCTGGGATAGAAAGCTACTTGAGGAAATCATAGGGTTTGTAATGGGGTACCTTGGCACAGGTGCAAGCTGTACATGAAGAGACATACTTTTTGATGAATGTCCAAATGCCAGACCAGGTATATTCTCAGCAAATGAGCTCCAGTGTCTGATTCTGACCAAAGTGTCCAGATAAGGGGTGGTTGTGCTTGTAGCAGAGAACCTGGAGGCAGATGTCAGAGGTGTTGGAGACATAGATGCAGTTGTCCAGACACAAGAAGCCTTCTGAGTCTTTAGACCAATGAGAGTCAGATAAGAGGGTGCTGGACAAGTGGGTAGAGGCAGTGGAATCAGAAGGAAGTGCTGAGAGGATGTCATGATGGAGGGTTTCAATGTAAAAGAGGGATGCAGACCAGAATACCAGAGACACTAGGGAGGAAGCCTGGAGAGATGCAGTGAGCTACTCCTGTGTGAACATGGGCTGGAAGTTATGCAGATTGACAAGGGCATAGTCACTATTTCCCTCTCTGGGATAGATGTCCCATTGTCTAGTTAAGGCATTAGGTTTAGCATCTAAATAACCAGGGCAAAAACAGATAATCAGATGAAACTAAGAGAGAAACTCTGACCACCAGGCTTGCTGGCAGGTCAGAAGCTTAGATGTAGTGAAATATTCCAGGTTCTTGTGATCAGTGACAACATTCACTGGAGAACTGGAATCTTCAAGGTAATAATGCCAGGTCTTGAATGCAGTGAAAATAGCAAGGAGCTCCTTATCATGGGTGTCATAGTTGAGTTCTGGTGCAGTGAGCATATATGAATAGAAAGCAACAGGGCAGACCTTATTGTCTGGGCACCAAAGTGAGAGGATTCTGGTGATTATGTAGTCTGAGGCATCAGTCTCAACAATGAGAGGAGCATTGGAAACCAAATGGATCAGAATAGGAGCAGAAGTAAAAGCATCCTTGAGGCACTGGAAAGCAGTGTGACAAGAAGTGTCAAAATCCCAACAAGCAGACTTGCAGGTGAGGCAAGTCAGGGGAATGATAATGTTGAAGTAGCCTCAGATGAAGCAGCAGTAGAAATTAGCAAAACCAAGGAAAGACTGAATATCTCAAACTTTGTGAGGCTCAGGCCAATCCAGGATGGATTGAACCTTTTCAGGGGACATAGTGAGCCCTGAAGGGAAGAGTTAGTACCCAAGATACTCAGTGGAATTAGTATGGAAGTCACATTTCTCAGGTTTGGTGAAGAGGCCATGTTTCTGGAGGTGGTGAAGGACTTCTTGGACATGCTTGGTATGAGATGTCTGGTTAGTGGAGAAAATTAGAATATCATCCAAATAAATGATCACTGAAACATCAAGATTAGCAAAGATAGAATTAACAAACCACTGGAAAGCTACAGGGGCATTGGTGAGCCCAAATGGCATGACAAGCCACTCATATGAGCCATAGCATGTATGGAAGGAGGTTTTCCACTTGTTGCCCTCAGCAATGTGAACTAAATAATAAGCATGCCTAAGGTCAAGTTTGACATAAATAGTTGCACAGCTTGGAGTGTCAAGAAAATCAGAGAGGTATGGAAGGGGATAGCAGTCTTTCTTTGTGATCTTGTTGAGTCCTCAGAAATCTACACACAACCAGAGGGATCTGTCCTTCTTCCAGATAAAGAGGACAGGGGCAGTGTGAGCAGATGTGGAGGGTCAGATAAAATCAGTAGCTAGATGTTTGTCTAGGAAAGTCCTGAGTGCTTCAAGCTCAGAGGGTAATAGGAAATAGGTGGTGCTGACAGGCAGTGAGGTGCCTTCTTCCAGATTGATCTTCAGGTCAAACTTGTGATGGGGGGAAAGTATTAAAACTTTCCTTTCCCACTAAAAAAGAAGACTGTTAAACCTATACCAAGACAAGTATACTTTTAACCAGTTCCTTTTTAAATAAAACCCTTAATGCTGAAGGAAGGTCAAAACTCCAGGGGAATCTAGGAAGGGTTTTAATGGTCAAATAGGACTCAGCTTCACCTTATGTGGTGCATCCTTGCACTTCTCTGTTGTCCCAATTTACATAGATGTCAGGGTAGGTGATAAGGCTGTCTTTATGCTCAACAGGAGGGACAGGCAGGACAAGGAGAGTCAAGCCTAGTCATGGGGGTGAGGCTTTATGATTCCTTCAAGAATATTGCTTGGCCTTGGAGATACTCCAGAGTAACCTGGAGGGTCAGAGTGAGCTCAAGGGCTCAAGTAGAGTGAGAATGACAACAAGTGGGTTTTTCTGGTGTTTTTGTCAATATTCATACTGAGGTACAAGATACAGAACTACAGTACTTATACCTCAGTGAGGCAAAACTATCTAGAAGTGTAATAAAATGAGACAAGTGCAAACTCAGAAGTGAAGCAGATGTCTAGATATCTAGGAAATGAATGGAGATGTCAGGGAAGACAGTATCCAATCATGTCAGACTGAAACTGAAGGGTGACAGGATAAAACAGGGGGAAAACAAGGAACAGGAATGGAACAGAAAGAGTAACAATGATAGTTATGGTAACTGACTGGGAATGATAATGGAGTTATATTGGGATGGTCTGAAGATAATGAAGGGGAACTAAGGTAGTACTTAACTGGAGCAGAGATAGACTGGAAGCAGAATAGGGCAGAGTAGGAGCAGAAGCCCAGGGGAGTGTATAACACTGAGGGGTGGGAAGCATACATGCATAGCTGGGGAAGACTGGAATGGTGATAGGGGGCTGGAGTTATCTGGAGTGGAGTCAGAGAGCTGGAATAGCTTACTAGATACAAAGACCAATTGTAAGCCGGGTCAGAATAAGGTCAGAATTTGGGTCAGAGGTCTGGGATATGACAGCAAGAGTAGATGCCTTGCTTTTGCTAAACACATGAGCAAAGTCATGGTATTCCTGAGAAATGCCAGAAAGGTTACCTGAAGGAGAGGCAATGAAAGCAGAATGGAGATGACTCTCTGGGAATCAAAGTTGCAGAGAGAATGGGACTAAGCCATCAGGGCTACAGACATGTACAAATGCTGATGAGCTGAGTAGCTTGATTGACAGAGGTTTGGGGTCAGGGGAACATGGTGAATCAGATTCAGAGTTAGCTTGGGTGTCACATCCCATGCCAATGGGTCAACTTCACTATGTTTTGATGCAACTCTGGTTGCTTCTACACTTTAAGCTGTGTGTTTCCTAGTTCCCCTTACCTCTGTCTTCTCCTACCTAATGATTGATTACAACTTTACCTATACTAATTCCATACCATTCTGATACAACTCTGTTGTTCCTCCAACCTCACTTTCTGTTCCTGTTCCTTTGTGCTACATTTCTCCCTGTTGTCACTTAGTTTCAGTTTGACATTATTTGATGTTGTCTCCTCTGACATCTCCATTTGTATCCAGGATGCATTGGCACCTGCTTTGCTTATGAGACAACTCCTTTCATACCTTCATTCCCTCCTTAGATAATCTGTCTCTCTGAGGTATATAACTACTGGAGTTCAGTATCTTGGACTCCAGTTTGAATATCAACCATAATACAATGTTACAATTCCCCCAGACCCCTTCTGCCTCACAACTTGACATTGTACTCTACCCTAAAGTCCCTCAACTTATTTCACAGCTTGACATCATGCCTCTTGTTGGGAAAAAGCCCTCTGGCCAATTCCAATCCTCCAATAGTTTCTGACCCCTCTGTAAATCAGGGCACTTGGTACTGGCATAAGGGCACACCACATAAGGTGAAGCCAAACCCCATCCACTCCAGAGTTATCTGGAGTACCCCTGGAGTATGTCGAAATGTTTATAACATTGGGGCAGAGAAACTGAAAGCTGCAGAGGTAAGCTCAGGGGTATTGGCATGTTTGATTCAGATGATTGGAATGAAATATGACTTGATACCCAGTCAATCAATGGATTGTAGCAGGCAAGCCAGTTGTGTCCTAGAATGAGAGAACTAGATCCATCCAACAAAGTGATATAAAATGTCATCAGAGTAATATCACTGGTTTCAAAACAAACAGAAAGATCAATGGCATTTGTAATCATAGAATTGGAAAAGCCATTAAAAAGTCAGAGCTGCAATAGAGGAATGGAATAAGTCAGAAGATTGTAAGTACTGACTAACTTGGTGTCTACAAAGCAATCTGAAGAACCAGAGTCAATTAGGGCAGAAAACAGAGGAATTTCATGTGAAACAAGGGTAACAAGAGGCATAAATGAAGCATTATCTAAAAGAATGGACATGTTAAGTCTAACCTCCAGTAAAGCATGGGAAGAATCAATGCAACCTCCAGCCTGTGTGGAGTCATGGAGGCTGCAGACCATTTTTTCACCTCTGAAACAGAGGCCTCTGGTTTGATTTCCAGAGTGAAGGTTTTGACAGCACAAGCTTTGGCTGCCTTGGAGGAAGACTTGGGGCAGTTCTTTGCTATATGCCCCATGATACCACAGAACAAACAGAGGTGATTCTCCAGTTGATGCTTGCATTCTTTGGTAGTGAGCTTACCATCCTTACCAAGCTTGGATGATAAGTCCTGTTTCTGGAGAACAAATGACTTGAAGAAGCTGGAGAAAATAGCTGACTTGTTCCTTGATTCATTAGAGTCAGAGGTCAAAGCAGAGGATACAGAGGGTTTATCAAATGATTTGGATGGGTAAGATGACTTTCCTTGTTGGCTGATTTCAGATTTGCACTTCCAGTAATGAGCATTAATGGTTTGAGCCAGCTGGCACAGCTCAATAAGTGTTGGGGGCTTGCCAATGCAGGAAAGGTCATCTTTGATGTAGTCTGGGAGACCATTATAGAAGTAGTGGTGGAGGGCACCTTCTTTATAACCCCAGACTTGAGATGCAATTCTGTTAAACTCAACTACATATTTGTTGATTTGTTAACTATTCTTTATAGCCAACTGGTCTAGCTGGTGCTCTGCATCTCTGACTGGGTCATGGGGTCTGAAATTGGTCTGGAGTTTCTGAATGAACTCCTTATAATTGTCCATTCACAAGGGGCAGAAGTTAGGATCTTCAGTAAGAAGAAGGTTAGGCTTGAACCATTCCAATGCCATGCCCTTAAGGTAGGACTGAGCATAAGTGACCTTGGCTTGGTTATTGGCAAATGCTTTGGGACAATCCTGAAAGTTTAATTCACATTGCACCAGAAAAATGCGGAGCTTTTGGGAATTAGTTTCATTAAACTGGTCCAATTCACATACTTTAGTATGCTGTGATATTTCAGAGGTATGATGGGAAGAGTGAGCTAATTCATGAATGGTGCTAGCAAGATCAGTAATAGTATCATAGTGAATAGAAATAGGTTCCAGGTCTGGAAAAGGTTCAGGGTTATTCTCTGAAATATTGGAATACCTGTTGGAGGGGTTATCTCCAAATTCATTTGGTACTTCTGGCTGGGCACTATGGTTATCAGGGGTGTGAAGAGGTTGGGGAACCTTGGAACCATCAGAGACTTTATCAACTGAAGCACTAGATATGAAAGAGTGGAAGGGAGCAGGAACCTGTGAGACTAAGCCTGGAGTGCAGCAGGCAGAGAAACTCTTGAACTGATCAAGAACAGTGCAAGAGTAAGCTCTAGTTACACAGATAGACATGATAGTAGTACCAGCACAAGTGGCAGTTTGAATATACTGTTATAAAATTGTGACATACTCTGAGGATACTTTGGATAACTTCTAAGTGGATGGGGCTTGGCTTCACCTTATATGATATGCCCTTATGCTAGTACCAGATGCCCCAATTTATGGAGGAATTGGAAACTATCAGAGGTCTAGAATAGGCCATAGGGCTTTTCCTAACAAGAAGTATGATATTAAGTTATGAAGTAAGTTATGAAACCTAGTGTAGGGTATGATATCAAGTCATGAGGCAGAAGGGAGTCTAAGAGGATTGTAATGTCATGTTATGGTTGATATTTAAACTAAAGTACAAAATACAGAGCTACAGTACTTATATCTTAGAGAGGCAGATTATTTAAGGAGAAAATGGAGATATGAAAGAAGTTGTTTCATAAGCAAAGCAGGTGCCAATGTATTCTGGATACAAATGGAGATGTCAGAGGAGACAATGTTAAGTAATGTCAAACTGAAACTAAATGATGACAGAAAAAAGCAAGACAGAAAGAAATAGGAACAGAAAGTAAGATTGGAAAAACTACAAAGTTATATTGGAATAGTATGGAGTTAGCATAGGTAGTTGGAAACAATCATTAGATAGGAAAAGACAAAGGTAAAGGTAAAGGGAACTAGGAAATATGCAGCTTAAAGTATAAAAGTAACTGGAGTTACATCAGAGATATAGTAGAGTTGACCTATTGGCATGGAATGTGACAACAGCTGGCAACATAGTTGCAAACAAAAATAACAAGACTATGCCACCAGAACTTGGCAGAAATAAGTTAACAGGTTTTAAAGTGTTATAACTTTGGTTGTAGGCAAACAAAGTAAGGCAAGAACAAAGACAAAACACAAGAACCAACCCAAAACAGGTGAATAAAGATAGTGAGCTTACAGGAAATCCTCATAGATCAAGGAAGCTAACTTGAAGAAATACCACACCAAAGAAAATAAATATCACAAGTGCTCAAATCTAAAAACTTAAGATACCTGGAAATTCTATTATATCTATGGTAAACAACCCACAACAACTATAGTAAGATAAACACCAATATAGAAGTAATTGAAATAGAAGAAAAGGCTAAAGATGTGAAAACTGTAATACTACCCCTTTTTTTAGCACGAGGACTCCGAACGAGTCAAATGCTAAAGCCTTTTGAAACTCTGGGGTTCTTGACAATACTTCGCCGACCCCTTTCTCAGATTAGGCTCCTAGAAAGATAACTCATATGATATAAAGAAGATAGTATGAATCAACAATGAAAAGGAGATAAAAGAAACAGAAATCGCACTGTTGCCAGTGGTAGCGGTGTCAACGCGATTGTCTGTGCCGCGGCGAGTGCAGTGCACGTGACCCAAAAAGTGGCGATTGGGCGTGCAGAACAATCGGCAGGGAGGTGTTGAGGGAAGGGAATAAAACTTGTGAGCGCTATGAAGCGGCTCAAATGCTTTTGCGCGGGAGTGCGGGAGTCTTGAATGGCAAAGCGAGACGGACCGCATATGCTCGGGATGGGGATTGGACTGGCCCGGGGTGGACGATATCTGAAGGAAAAGGAAAGAGAAGAAGAAATGCGAAGAGAAAAGAGAAAAAGAAAAGGACGTGCTGCATTCGCAGCTCCTTGCTCGTAACTCGTTCCACTCTGCTCCACTCATTCCTCGCTATTATTGCGGCTATCCGGCTCGACCACTACCCCTTTTTTAGGTCGAGGCGTCCCGACTCGACGCACCACGGCGGGATGATGAATACCGGAAAAAAATTCGAATTTTCATCTATGGCAGGGTATTTCGTGGGTAGACGTCGGGGTAGCTCGAGGAGGTGGCGGAAATGGGAGAGGAGAGGATGTGGGTGATCTGTTTGGCTCGGAGAGTGTCGGCGTCCCACTTGAAACGGCGGAGGGGTTGTGCTTGGGCTTGAAAGGGCCCCGGGTACTGGGGAAGACGGAAGTTGGGCGAGAGGGGACTCAACTCATAAAATTTCCTTGGGGAGCGTTTATTTCCTTGTACACGATCATCCTTTCAAATTGGCGTTTATTGCATGCGGTACAAATCGCGGGCCGGACTGGGTTCTTCCTGTGTTGCTGACACTTCTGTTTGCGGACATCGTCCTGTTGGAAGTCATTTAGCGCACGGAAAGATGGGAAATCTTCCAACGGCATTTTGACGTTTGTGGAGGAGGGCCCGGGGTGCAAGGGAACTGTTTGCGCTCGACTCGGTGGTGATGCTTGCTGAGGGAGGGGGGCAGAAATGTTTTTTCGCGGGAATTCTGGTATGACTGGGGGGGCGCGCGGACGGTTAACATGGGGGATGTCGCTGGGGACGGCGATACTGCATGTGACGATGTCTCAGGGCTTACCGGCGAGGACTGAGCTGACTCGGGGTGTTGACTCCAATCACCAGGCTTCTTTTGCGTGCCCCGGCTCTGCGCGCGTTTCTTCTTCACTGACCGTTTCTTGACGGACGCGGCTGAAGGACCGGGGGTAGCGACGGAAACGGATGGAGTGGGAGAGGGAATGGAGTGAGGGGATCTTGTGCCGTTTGGATTCGTCAAAGTGTTACCTGTACGTTGATCTTCCAGCACCTTTACTCGTTTCGTTAGACGCATAAGCGCTGACAGGAGCTCGTTGACGAGCCCCTCGGGTGCTTGCGAGAATGCCGAATTGGGGTTAGGAGAATCTGCGCCCAAACACTTCTTAGACGGAGCGGCAGCCGTCTGACCTTGTTGCATCGACCTAGGTGCCGATATTCTTGCTTGCGGCTGGACAGCCGGCTTGTCTTGTTGCAGCGGCGCGAGAGCCGACTTACGCACTCGCATGCCGGGGAACTGAGGGCAAAGGACACCTACATGTCCCTCTCTTTGGCACCTATAGCAGCGAATTTTCTTCGGACAATTTCTCTGAAAATGACCTTGTTGTCCACAATTAAAACATGCCAGGCACGACGAGGGGAGGTGGCCGTCGGTCTTGCAGACTCGGCAGTGAATCTTGGGTGGCCTGGGATAGACCAGCTCGAAAGCGTTCGTTTTTGTTTGAGCAGGTGCGGTAACTGCTGTATACGTCCTAAAGAAGGTGGGAGGAGACTGTGGATCTTCAACTTCTTGCAACAGGGTTCTACCCAACCGCACTACCACGGGTATTACGGGCGATGAGACAGGGGTGCAGTTAGAAGATGACAGCGGCGACAGAGAGGTGATGTAGGGCATCTCGAAAATGTTAATCCTTGGCCGAAAATGGCAAACTCGTGAGTGACGGATGTATGAGATTGCTCTGCTGCTACTCAGCAACAATAAATCCTGTTAAACAAAACTCCAACTCTTCTCCTGGGGCAAAGCGTTCAACTGTCTTCTGAACCCGGGGAGTATGAGAGACTTGAGCAAATGTTACGACTTTGGTCGTAGGCAAACAGAGTGAGGCAAGAACAAAGACGGAACACGAGAACCAACCCAAAACAGGTGGATGAAGATAGTGGGCTCGCAGGAAATCCTCACAGACCAAGGGAGCTAACTTGGAGGAACACCACACCAAAGAAGGTGGATATCACAAGTGCTCAAGTCTAAGGACTTGAGATACATGGAAATTCTATTATATCTATGGTAAACAACCCACAACAACTATAGTAAGATAAACACCAATATAGAAGTAATTGGAATAGAAGAAAAGGCTAAAGATGTGAAAACTGTAATATAAGGTAGCTGGGATAACCAGCAGAGGGGTGGTCATGACAATACTGGAGAATTTCTCAGTGGAGGTTAATAGAAGAGGGGATAAAAACATGGTTGCAATAGGTAAGCAAACTGTCAATTTCCTTCCAATTGGAGGTGTGTGAACAAAGAAACTTTTCATTAGCAGTGACATCTTGTTAAAACTTATACCCAGTTCTTTTCTAAATGAAACCCTTGATACTGAGGGAAGGTCATAACTCTGGAGGGATCTAGAAAGGATTTCATTGATTGAACAGGACTTGGCTTTATCTTATGTGGTGTACCCTTGCACTTTCTGATGTTGTCATATTCCAGACCTCCAACCCAAACTCCAACCCCATTCTGACCCAGCTTACAATTGGTCTTCACACCTAGTAAGCCACTCCAGCCCTCTGACTCCCCTCCAGGCAACTCCAGTCCTCTGTCACCATTCCAGTCTTTCCCAGCTATGCATGTATGCTTCCTGCCCCTTAGCATTATATGCTTCTCTGGGCTTCTGCTCCCACTTCACCCCATTCTGCTTCCAGTCTATCTCTGCTCCAGTTAAGTACTACCCTAGTTCCTCTTTGTCATTTTCAGACTATTCTAATATAACTCCATTACTGTTTCTGGTCAGTTATGTTATGATACAGTTTCAATGTATTCAGCAATGAGTTATAACCCTAATCAAGGGCTTGTCAATGTCAGTTTCAGTGAGAGTAAAGCAAGTGAAAATGATATAGAGGAGCCCTAGTGAGACCACTGTACTAGAAGATACAAGTGCTCAAGACTGGAGCTTAAGTCATGCTAAGGCTACAGTATTTATATGGTACAGAACAGTGCATGGACCAAGACCCTGATGGGAATATTCCCACAGACTCTGAGGCACCATCAAATGGAAGAGAAGCACTTGTGAGAATAGCCAATGGCTAAAGGGAATAAGGCTTCTAAAATGAAAGAACAATGGAAATGAAAACAAGGCTGAAGACATGAGGCTAACCCTATGCCCTGGGTCTAGATCTGTCATGTGACCCATCACATGCCTAGATAAGATAATAGATTAGATAACCATGTGGAAAGATAAGATAAGGTCACATGATTAAAAATGAAAAATGCGAACTATAACACTACCCCCTTTTTAGGTCTCAGATTTTAGATGAGACACAGTTAAAGCTACAGCATCCATGTGGTTTTCATATGGTTTAAATAGAGTGTGAAATAAATTGAGGTCCATGGTAAAGAGTTGACAAGATGCAGAGGGATTAAGCTTGTGGAATTCTTCAATCAGATCTGGAGAATTAGCTAAGTTGTCTTTCATTTGCCAAGTATGATTAGCTTCTCTGTAACCTGTTCAATGAACCAGATATTCCAACTTTTTCCCTTTAATACATGAATCAACAATATGATTGACTTCATATTCCTCATGGCCTTCTTCTGTAATAATAATAGGATCAGGAGTAAGAATGTCTTGATCTTGAAGAGATGGTAAATACAGTTTGATGTGAGAGATGTTGACTGTGGGATGAATTTGCATTATTGAAGGCAGTTTAAGGTGAACTGCATAAGGTATAACTTCAACTACCATGAAAGAACCAATTCATTTCTTTGACAACTTCTTGGATGAATAAGGAAGTGTAAGATTTTTCATGGATAGCAGAACTTGTTGACCTTTCTGATACTGAGGGAGCCTTTGTGTTCTGTTTTTCCATTCTAGATCTTGTTTCTTCTAATGCTTCCTTTACTTCCTTGAAGGATTTAGACATATCTCATAGAAAATGGGATAATGGATTTATTGCAGAGGGTGCTTTGAAACCCAGACAAGGATGATAGGTTTTCATTATTTCAAAAGGAGATGTCTGAGTTGAGGTGGAATAGGAGTTATTATGATAATATTCTGCAATCTTGATTCAATCTGCCCAAGATTCTTGTCATTTAGCAATAAAGTTATGCAAATATTGCTCTAGTTCCTGATTAATGCACTCTGTTTGACCATCTGTACACAGATAATAAGCTGTAGAGATTTTTTGCTTGATCTAAAGTATCTCATTTAACTGCTTTATGAATTCCAAGACAAATTGAGGGCCACAATCTGAAACAATAGAGGAAGGGAGTCCATGTCTAGACCAGACATGATCTCTAAATAATTCTGCAACATAAAGTGATGAAAGAGAAGAATGACATGGAATAAAAACAACTTCTTTTGAAAAACAATCAACTACCACCATGATAGCATCAAAACCCTTTGATGTTGGAATTCCAGTAATAAAATCAACAGATAAATCTTCCCATGGAGACAATGCCATAGAAAGAGGTTGAATTGGAATAATAGCTTTAGATCCCTTGGATGTAGCGCATGTTGAACAATGAGAAACAAAAGATGCAACATCTTTATTGAGACCTGGCCAATAATAATATCGAGATAAAAGTTGTTTGGTATGGTTTTGACCTGCATGACCACCCAATAGAGAAGAATGAAAAAGATTAAGAGCTTCTATTCATAATTCTTCAGAAATGAAGATTCATTTTCTTTTGTTTAAATAGATATGGTTTTCTGAACTATAATACCAGTTGGAAGGAAGACATAAGTCAACTGATGCTTGTTGTACATGAGAAAAGATAGAGGAAGAAAGAGAGACTACATGTTGAAATATATGAGGGGGAAGCATAATGATCTGTTTATTCGGTTCCAGTTTATTTTCGAAATGGTCTTGTCATCTGGATAGAGCATCCACTTGTCCATTAGTAGGACCTGGTTTATAACACATTTTGAAATTATATTCTGCCAATGTGGCTTGCCATCTTGATTGCCAGGAAGACAGATCTTGCAGTTTCTTCCAATACTCCAAGTTTTTGTGATCTGTCCAGATCTCAAAGGAGTCTCATCCAATTAAATAATGACACCAGTCATGAAAAGCATGAATGACAGTGAGTAACTCTTTGTTGTAAATTGGATAATTTAATTTGGCAGGATCCAAAGAGTGGGAAATATAGGCTGCTGGTCACCAGAGACCATCATCTTGTTGATAAGAGAGAATTGCTCTGATGGTAACATCCAAAGCATCTGTTTTGAGTCAAATGGGTTTAGAGGAATTGGGATAACACAAGAGGGGTTCAGAAGTAAGGATTTCTTTTAAACAAATGAAAGCTGCCATATAGGCAGAGGTCCATTTAAATTTAACATCTTTTCTTGTGAGGGAGTTTAGAGGCCTTGCAATATTAGCAAAGTTTGGAACAAATCTTTGATAATAGTTGGCTAATTCTAAAAAGGCTTGAACTTGTTTCACTGTTCTGGGTATGGGCCAATTTCAGACTGTGCTTGTTTTGTTAAGTTGCATCTGTACCCCCTTTTTAGATACAATTATGCCCAAGTAATCAACTTGTTCTTGGGCAAAGTGACATTTTAATGGCTTGAGAAAAAGGTTGTGGTCACAAAGATGACCTAATACTTCTGCAATAATTTCCAAGTGTTGATTACAATTCTTATCCTTTGTGAAAATCATAATATTGTCAATATAGATTACCACATGTTCCCATATATCATGGAAAATATTGTTAACCATTGCTTGAAATGTGCTTGGGGAATTGCATATTCCAAAATACATTACCAAAGGCTCAAAAGCCCCTATTGGTGTTGTGAATGCCCCATTCCATTCATCACCTTCTTTCATACAAATGTTATTGTATCTCCACCTAAGATCTAGAGTGGTGAACATATCAGCTCCATTTAACCTATCAATTAGTGTCAATATCAAGGGTAATGGATAATTGTTTTTTATGGTATAATCATTCAGGTACCTGTAATCAATTACCATTCACTTATCACCATCTTTCTTGCTGATAAAGAATACTGGTGACGTTTGTGGTGACTTAAATGATCAAATGTAACCTTTTTTCATCTCTTTGTCAACAAATTCATGTACTTCCTTCATTTCTTCATTTGAAAGAGGAATAATATGACCTTTCTTTGGTATGAAGTTTTCTTTTAACTCCACTGCATGATCCCATGGTTTTCTGGTTGGCATGCATTCTGACTTATGCTGTGAAAATACTGGAATGAATTCCCATAACTTCTTTGGTACTTCTTTCTTTAACTGGGATTGTTCTTCTTCAGTAACTTGTCTTGATATGAGATGGATATTGCAATCTGCTGAACACCTAGGAAAATCAATAGTTTTCTTTACCCAATCAATTTCCAGATTGTGGCATGAGAACCAATCATAACCTATTAAAAGATCCAGAGTTTCTAAAGAAGAAACATAGGCATTAATGTGTTCCCTATGCCACTTCCCATTTTTTCCTTTTATGGCTATATAAATAATAACATAGTGAGCAATTTTTCCAATATTACCCTCTGTTTCATCTGCATTATATACTGTCAAAGGTTTAGGCATATCTTTTTCATACAAACTGTGTTTCCACACAAATTTCTGGTCAATGAATGTTACTGATGCACTAGAATCCACTATTGCAAAAGTTAGTTCACATAACTCCATTTTCAAACCATTTTTTCCTCTGACTTCCCCATCTATCTTTACACTTACCTCTAACTTGTCACATTCTTTCCTATTAAATAGCTTGGCTAGATCTTTTTGCTCTTCACTTTCTATTGCAAATAAATGTCCATTAATATCATTAGATGGAATTAAGCACCCTTCTTCTGGGGCCATGCTTGATTGAGACACTGTCACAGAAGGAATAACCAGATTCCATTTCATTGTACAAACATTGAAACAAGAAGAAGAAAGAGATGTGCATACTGGGAGTTCTGTTTCTAACCTAACAGAGTCCCTTAAACTTTTCCTGATGCTTTCTTCTGTTTCTGTTCTGTCTCAAAGACATCCTGGAAATAAGCTTGGGCCTTATCCATACTACTCCATGATGCTGCCAGTATTTCCTGGAACCAGGCAGCATCTGCCATATTGTACACTGGTCTGATAGAGACCAGTTCTGCTGTTTGCATTGGGTGGAGTAAACTCTGAAAATCTAACAGGCTATACATACTAAGCCTGTGTACCTTGTTGCCTCTGTTGCTGACCCTGAGGCTGGGGTCCCTTGCCAAAATTGTTTGAGGGCTATGGTGCTGCTGGGTTGAAAATCCCATGGCAATCCTTTGCCATGTGCCCTGGTTTTCCACATTCGAAGCAGGTGTGGACCTGCATCACCACTTGGTGATCTATTTCCATGTGTGCACCACACCCAGGCTGAGTGCCAACATTTGTGAATCAAGAGGGTCATTGCAGATTATATATTGGTCAGAATTGGTTAGAGAAAGGGAATTGCAGAGAATTGAATTGAGGAGTAAATGTGAGAGTGCTTCTTTCTATGGCCATTCTTTCAAATGACCTTCCTAACCTCCTTACCATTCCCACTAACTCCCCTAAGTCATCTGTCATGCCTTGCATGCAGACCTGCTAATAGATTCTATAATGAATTTGTGATCTCATTAGCTTGACTGCATGATCATCACTGATCTTTGCATCTATCCTCAATACCTTGAATTCTTGAAGGTATTTATCAATTGAGTTTCTTTGACATAGAGCTTCTAACTTCTTTAGAGCTTCATGAGTCAACTCATTGATGTGGAAGTATTTTTGTAGCTCTTCAGCTATGCCTGCAAAATCAGGCCAGGCATTTACCCCCTATCTTTCCACTGATCCATCTCCCTTGTTATAAAACTCATCTTCTTTCTTAATATATTTTTCCTGCATTATTTGAGCATATCCTTCCACTCTTCCTTCTAACCATGACAGCACCACTGCTGTTTGTTCCCTGTTACTCCTCCACTTCTGTTCTGCATGCCAGATGGCCATGCTTGTGAACCACTTTCTCCATGTCTTTTTCTCACCATTCTACTTTCCTGGATCAGCAATCTTCTTTGATGACCCTTCTATCTACATAACTTCTTCTACCAGTGTTCTCATTATATCACCAAGATCCCCACTTATATTCATCCCATGTGTAGTAGGGGTTGATTGCTGGAAGAGGGGCTGGTGATGTGAACTCTGGGGTTCAGTTTTGAGGGGTTGGTGCTCTGATAGGATTGAACCTAATTTGATTGACTCTCCTTCTTGCAAGCTGCTGGCATACAGGTCAAAGTTTGATAGCTTGAGTTACTGTCTTAGGGAGGCAGGATACAG
Organism: Pulveroboletus cf. rosaemariae; assembly: GCA_038089275.1. Taxonomy (NCBI): domain Eukaryota; kingdom Fungi; phylum Basidiomycota; class Agaricomycetes; order Boletales; family Boletaceae; genus Pulveroboletus; species Pulveroboletus cf. rosaemariae. Next base: position 21,137 of record JBBPKN010000743.1, read on the forward strand.
TTTTTAGAGGGGATGAAGGATGGAGGGAACAAAGCCTATCTGAGGTTGCAACCTTTCTGTCTCTGCCTCTTTTTTCCACAAAATCCTTCCTGGTCTGCTTGTCAAATGCATCAAATCTTCTTTGGAATGACTGTCTGCCAAAGTCATCATCCTTGAATCCAAGAACCACTTCAAAAATAAAATCTTTTAACTGTTGCTTGTGTCCCCACAAGTATTCCTTTTTCATCAAAAACGTTTTCTGCAGTATGCACCCTTGACTAGTAATGGAAGTCTTGAGCAAGTGTTATGGTGTGGTTTTGATGTGTTCAGCAATGAGCTATAACTGAAATGCAGCTGCTGATGTGTTGACCTGAAACCTAAACACCTAGCCTTGATGTGTGTGAGCAATCTTGATTAGTTGCTTTTATCTTAGAGCAACAAGAACTAGGCAAAGATAAGGGAGCAGTTTTAAGAGCCAAGGAACTTGTGGAACTGAAGGGTTCAAGTGTGCAAGACTGGGAAAAACCCAGGCTTGAGCAGACCTCCTTTTATATTGCTATAGTATGTGCACAGACCATGTAAATGGTACTGGCCCTAAATAAAGTATAGTAAGCCAACCAATGGCAAAAGAAGAGTGGAGACCTTAGAACTACAGCAGGGAAACATGTGTTATGCCAACAGAATCTAGATTACTCTAGACCTGTGACCTGTGAAGAAGTGAAATGTGAAAAGGTGAAAAGTGTGAAGGTGTGCCATAGTGAAAAAGTGAAGAGGTGAAATGATCATGTGATGTGACTATTGTAAAGAGTTACAGTAGTGATAAGAAAATGCCAAAGAAGGAAAAAATGAAAAAGTGCATTATAACAATAACCCTAATCAAGGGCTTGTTGATGTCAGTTTCAGTGAGAGTAAAGCAAGTGAAAATGATATAGAGGAGCCCTAGTGAGACCACTGTACTAGAAGATACAAGTGCTCAAGACTGGAGCTTAAATCATGCTAAGGCCACAGTATTTATATGGTACAGAACAGTGCATGGACCAAGACCCTGATGGGAATATTCCCACAGACCCTGAGGCACCATCAAATGGAAGAGAAGCACTTGTGAGAATAGCCAATGGCTGAAGAGAATGAGGCTTCTAAAATGGAAGAACAATGGAAATGAAAACAAGGCTGAAGACATGAGGCTAACCCTATGCCCTGGGTCTAGATCTGTCATGTGACCCATCACATGCCTAGATTAGATAATAGATTAGATAACCACATGGAAAGATAAGATAAGGTCACATGATCAAAAATGAAAAATGCGAACTATAACAAGTTACCATTACCATTATTGTTACTATTCCTGTTTCTTGCTTTTCCCCTGTTTCATCCTGTTACCCTTCAGTTTCAGTCTGACATGATTGGACATTGTCTTCTCTGACATCTTTATTCATTTCCTAAATATCTAGACATCTGCTTTGCTTCTGAGTTTGCACTTGTCTCATTTTGTTACACTCCTAGATAGTTCTGCCTTGCTGAGGTATAAGTACTATAGTTTTATATCTTGTACCTCAGTATGAATATTGACAAAAACAACAGAAACACCCTCTTGTCATTGTCCTTACTCTGCTCAAGCCCTTGGACTTACTCTAACCCTCTGGGTTACTCCAGAGTACCTCTAAGGCCAAGTGATATCCTCAAAGGAGTCACAAGATCTCACCCCCATGACTAGGCTTGACTTTCCTTGTCCTGCCTGTCTCTCCTGTTGAGCATAGAGACAGCCTTTACCCACCCCCAACATCTATGTAAATCAGAACAACAGAAAAGTGCAAGGGTACACCACATAAGGTGAAGCTGAGTCCCATCTGATCATTGAAACCCTTTCTAGATTTCCCCAGAGCTCTCTGGAGCCCCCCAGAGTTCTAACCTTTCTTTAGCATCAAGGGTTTCATTTAAAAAAAAGGAACTGGTTAAAAGTATACTTGTCTTGGTATAGGTTTTAACAGTCTCTTTTTTAGTGGGATGAAAGTTTTAACAGGTGTTCTGATTTACATAGATGTCAGAGATGAAGAAGAGAACTATCTTAATGCTCAACAGGAGAGATAGATGTTATGGTAATGATATTGGTGTTGGCAACAATGAGCTTCTAACCCTAATCAAGGGCTTAAGATGGTATCAATGTTGATATATGAGAGTAAAGCAAAGTTGTATAGGAGCTCTAGTGAGGCCACTGTACCAGAGAATACAAGTACTCAAGACTAGGGCTTGAGATATGCTAAAGCTACAGTATTTATACTATACAGAAATGTGCATGGACCAAGACCCTGATGGGAATATTCCCACAGACCCTGAGGCACCATCAAAAAAAATAGAAGACACCATGAAAATAGCCAATGGCTGAAATAAATCAATGCTTCTGAAATGAAAGAATGACAGAAATTAAGAACAGGTGTAAGGCATGAGGCTAACCCTATGTCCTGGGTCTAGACTAGTCATGTGACCCATCACATGACCTGATAAGATAAAAGATTAGATAACCATGTGGAAAGATAAGATAAAGTCATGTGATTGAAAAATGAAAAATGTGAACTATAATACTACCCCCTTTTTAGATCTCAGATTCCAGATGAGACACAGCTAATGCTACAGCTTCAGTGTGGTTTGCATATGGTTTGAACAGAGCATGAAATGAATTGAGGTCCATGGTAAATAATCAGCAAGGTGTGGAAGGATAAAGTTTATGAAATTCTTCAATGAAATCAGGGAAATTTGTTAAATTGGCTTTAGTTTGCCAAGTACAATCATTTTCCCCATAACCTGTCCAATGAACAAGATATTCCAATTTTCCTTCTTTAATATGGGAATCAACAATATGATCCACTTTATATTCTTCATGGCCTTCTTCCATAATAATAATAGGATCAGGTGTGAGAATGTCTTGTCCTTGAAGAGATGGTAGATATGGTTTAATGCATGAAATATTAATTGTAGAGTGAATTTGCATTGTTGAAGGCAGTTTAAGATGAACTGCATGAGGAATAACTTCAACCACTGTAAGCAGACCAATCCATTTCTTTGATAACTTCTTTAATGGGTAGGAAAGTGTCAGATTCTTAGTGGATAACAATACTTGTTGACCTTTCTGATACTAAGGGAGGTCTTTTTTATTTTGTTTCTTCATTCTGACTTTAGTTTCTTCTAACACTTCTTTTACCTCTTTGAAGGATTTAGACATATCACAAAGGAAGTGGGAAGAAGGATTGATTGCAGAGGGTGCTTCAAAACCCAGACAAGGATGATAGGTTTTTGTTATTTCAAATGGAGATGTCTAAGTGGATGTCAAATATGAGTTATTATAATGATATTCTGTGATTTTAATCCAATCTGCCCAAGATTCCTGTCTTTTTGCAATAAAGTTATGCAAATATTGTTCTAGTTCCTGATTTATGCACTCTGTTTGACTGTCTGTGCATAGATGATAAGCTGTAGAGATCTTTTGCTTGATCTGAAGAATCTCATTAAGCTGTTTTATGAATTCCAAGACAAATTGAGGGCTGCAATCTGAAACAATAGAAGAAGGAAGTCCATGCCTAGACCAGACATGATCTCTAAATAGTTCTGCCACATAAAGAGAAGAAAGAGAAGAAAGACATGGAATGAAAACAACTTCTTTTGAAAATTAATCCACTACCACCATAATAGCATTGAATCCTTTCAATGTTGGAAGTCCAGTAATAAAATCAACAGAGATATCTTCCCATGGAGAAGAAGCTGTAGGAAGAGGACAAACTGGAATAATAGCTTCAGATTCCTTGAATGTAGCACATGTTGAACAATGAGAAACAAAAGATGTGACATCTTCACTAATATCAAGCTAAAAGTTGTTTGGTATGGTTTTGTCCTGCATGACCACCCAGAGGAGAAGAATAAAAAAGATTAAGAGCTTCTATATGTAATTCTTCAGGAATAAATATTTGTTTTCATTCATTTAAATAGATGTTGTTTTCTGAACTATAATACCAGTTGGAAGGAAGACATAAGTTCACTGATGCTTGTTGGACATGAGAAAAGAAAGAAGATGAAAGAGAAATGACATGTTGAAAAATATGGGGGAGAAGCATGATGATTTGTTTATTCAGTTCCAGTTTATTTTTGAGATGATCCTGTCTTCTGAATAAAGCATCTGATCTTCCATTAGTTGGACCCAGTTTATAACACATCTTGAAATTAAATTCTGCCAATGTAGCTTGCCATCTAGCTTGCCTTGGTGACAGATCTTGAGGTTTCTTCCAATACTCCAGATTTTTGTGATCTGTCCAGATTTCAAAGGAGTCTTATTCAATTAAATAGTGTTGCCAATCACAAAGAGTACAAATAACTGCTAGCAATTCTTTGTTGTAAATTGGATAGTTTAATTCTGTTGGGTCCAAAGAGTGTGAAATATACACAGCAGGTCACCAGAGACCATCTTCATGTTGATAAGACAAGACAGCTCTGATGGCAACATCTGAAGCATCTGTTTCTAAATGAATGGATTTGGAGGAGTCAGGATAACACAAGAGTGGTTCAGAGGTGAGAATTTCTTTTAAATGAACAAAGACTGCCATGCAAGCCAATGTCCATTCAAACTTGACATCTTTTCTTGTGAGGGAATTAAGGGGTCTTGCAATATTAGCAAAGTTTGGTACAAATCTTTGATAATAATTAGCTAATCCTAAAAAGGCTTGAATCTGTTTGACAGTTCATGGTATTGGCCAATTGTGGACTGCACTTGTCTTGTTTAGTTGCATCTGTACTCCCTTTTTAGATACAACCATGCCCAAATAGTCTACTTGTTATTGAGCAAAATGACACTTTGATGGCTTTAAAAAGAGGTTATGGTTACAAAGACAACCTAAAACTTCTGCAACTATTTTCAGATGCTAGTTACAATTCTTGTCCTTGGTAAAAATCATGATGTCATCAATATAAATGACCACATGCTCCCATATGTCATGGAAGATATCATTAACCATTGCCTGAAAAGTACTTGGTGAGTTGCACATGCCAAAGTACATTACCAGAGGCTCAAAAGCCCCTATTGGCATTGTAAACACTCCTTTCCATTTATCACCTTCTTTCATATGAATGTTGTTGTACCCCCATCTGAGATCCAGGGTGGTAAACATATCAGCTCCATTTAACCTATCAATTAGTGTTGATATCAAGGGTAGAGGGTAATTGTTTTTAATGGTATAATCATTTAAATACCTATAATCAATTACTATTCTTTTACCACCATCTTTCTTGCTGATAAAGAAAACTGGTGATGTCTGAGGAGATTTTGAGGATCTAATATATTCTTTTTTCAACTCTTTGTTAACAAATTCATGTACCTCTGTTATTTCTTCATTTGAAAGTGGAATAATATGTTATAATGCACTTTTTTATTTTCACTCTTTCTGGACTTATCTTCATACTATTGTAGATCTTCACATTATCACATCACATGACATCTTCACATCTTCACCTTTCACAATTTCACAATTTTACATGGTACAAGTCTAGAGCAATCTAGACTCTGATATCATGCCTTATGTTTAACTCATGTATTTCTAGGTCCCTACTCCTTTATTGCTATTGATTGGCTTACTGTACACTACTTTAGGGCCAGCACCATTTACATGGTCTGTGCACATTATATAGCAATATATAAGGAGGTTGGCTCAAGCCTGGATTTTCCCAGTCTTGCACACTTGAATTTTCATTGTTCTTGTCATCCCTTGGCTCTTATCATCTCTTTTCACTATTGCCTAGTTTGATGCCACTAGTTCAAAAGCATCACTCAGAATTAGGACAGGCAGCACACACCAAGCTTAGGTATTAGGATTTAGTCAATGCATTAAGAGTTGTGTTTTATAATATGACCCTTTTTTGGTATAAAGTTTTCTTTTAATTCTACTGCATAATTCCAGGGTTTTTGGATAGACATGCATTTTGATTCATGCTGTGAAAAAACTGGAATAAACTCCCATAATTCTTTTGGTACTTTTTTTTTCAACTGAGATTGCTCTTCTTCAGTAACTTGTCATGACAACAGATGTGTTTCACAATCTGCTGAACATCTAGGAAAATCAATGGTTTTCTTTACCCAATTAATTTCTGGATTGTGTCTTGCAAACCAATCATATCCTATTAGTAGATCCAAAGTTCCTAAAGAAGAAACATAGGCATTAATTCTTTCCTGATACCACTTCCCATTTTTTCCTTTTATCACTATATAAATAATGACATAGTGAGTGATTTTTCCAATATTACCCTCAGTTTCATCCACATTGTACACTATTAAAGGTTTAGACATATCTTTTTTGTACAAACCATGTTTTCAAATGAATTTTTAATCTATGAATGTCACCAATGCTCCAGAATCTACTATTGCAAAGGTTAGTCCACAAGATTCCATTTTCAAACCATTTTTTCCCCTAACTTCTCTGTCTATTTTTACACTTACCCCTAATTTATCTCTTTTCTTGCAATTAAATAACTTGGCTAGATCTTTTCATTCTTCACTTTCTATTGCAAACAAATGTCCATTAATATCATTAGATGGAATTAAGCACCCTACTTCCAGGGCCATGCTTGAATGAGATGCTGTCACAGAAGGAATATTCTGATTCCATTTCATAGTATGAACATTGAAAGAACAAGAAGAAAAGGAATTGCATACTGGAAGATCCATTTCTAACCTAACAGAGTCCCTTAGACTTTTCCCACTGCTTCCTTCTGCTTTCTTTCTGTCTCAAAGACATCTTGGAAGTAAGCTTGGGCTTCCTCCATACTACCCCATGACACTGCAGGGATTTCCTGAAACCTGGCAGTATTTGCCATATTGTATACCAGTTCAATAGAAACTGGTTCCATCATTTGCCAACCCTTTGCATTGGGCAGAGAAAACTCTGAAAATTGCATAGGCTGCATGTACTGTGCCTGTGAGCCTTAATGTTCCTGAGGCTGGGAACCCTTGCTGAAATTGTTTGAGGGCCACAGTGCTGCTGGGTTAAATTCCCCATGGCAATCCCTTGCCATGTGCCCTGGTTTTCCACATTTGAAGCAGGTGTAGACCTGCATCACTGCCTGGCAGTCTATCTCCATGGGTGCACCACATCCAGGTTGAGTGCCTACAGCTGTAAATCTAGGCTGATTGAATCAGGGAGGAATAAAGGGAGGTCAGTATTGGTTAGTTGGGGAATATCATGGAGCTTGATACTGAGGAGTGAAGCAAGGAGCTGGCCTTTCTATCTGCATTCTTTCAAATGACCTTCCTATCCCTCTACACTGCTCTACAAAAAGGATATAGTCCTCTTTGATGCCTTGCATATAGGCCTGCTGATAGATTCTGTATTGAATTTGCTTTCACATTAGCTTCATTGTGTGGTCATTGCTAATGTCTGATTCCCTTCAAAGTACTTTGAAATATTGAAGGTACTTGTTAATGGACAAAGTGTGATGTAATCCTTCTAATTTTTTCAATGATTCATGGGTAAGCTCATTGATGTGAAAGTAATTGTGGAGCTCAACTGCTATTCCTTTGAAGTCTGGCCATGTGGCCATTCCTAACTTCTCCCTACTTTCATCCACCCCTAATCTGTACTCTTCCTCTGCATCTCTATACCTTTTGAGCATTAATTGTGCAAAGCCTTCTGCTCTACCTTCCAATCTTGACAGCACTGCTGCTATTAGTTTCTTGTTACTTTTCCACCTTTGTTCATCAGCCCATATCTGTAGAGAGATGAACCACTTCCTCCACTTCTTCTTCTCATCACCCCACTTCCCAGGATCAGCTATCTTCTTCTGTTCTCCCATCTTGAAAAACTCTTCAGTTAGTAACTGTATCAAGTCTCCAATCTCTGAAGTCATATTTATCCCACTCATAGTAGGGATCAATTGCCAGGAGGGGTGCTGGGGCCATTGGTAGGGGGTTGGTGTGTACTGGGGTTGCAGAATGGGGTCTGGGATGTGTGGCTGTTGAGATAGGATTGAACCAAGTTCAGTTGACTTGGATTCATTTGACAAGCTTGTGTACAGATCAAAGTTTGACAGTTTGAATTACTGTCTTGGGAAGTTGAGAAACAGTTTTTAGTGATGAAGAAGGATAGAGTGATCTGAGTCTATCTAATGCAGTGATTTTCCTATCTCTGCCCTTTCTTTTTACAAAATCCTTTCTGGTCTGTTCATCAAAAGCATTGAATCTCCTTTGAAATGATTGTCTTCTGAATTTGTTGTCCTCAAATCCCAGAACTGCCTTGAAAATAAAATCTTTTAACTGTTCTTCATGTCCTCACAAGTATTCTTTTTTCATGAATGATCTTTGTGTGATATGTGCCCTTGACTAGTAAGGTAGTCTTGAGCAAGTGTTACAGTGGCAATATCAGTGTTGGCAACAATGAGCTTCTAACCCTAATCAAGGGCTTAAGATGGTGTCAATGTTGATATATGAGAGTAAAGCAAAGTTGTATAGGAGCTCTAGTGAGGCCACTGTACTAGAGGATACAAGTGCTTAAGACTGGGGCTTGAGACATGCTAAAGCTACAGTATTTATACTATACAGAAATGTGCATGGACCAAGACCCTGATGGGAATATTCCCACAGACCCTGAGGCACCATCAAAAAAAATAGAAGACACCATGAAAATAGCCAATGGCT